>OY743228.1:2628190-2869576 GCA_963555765.1 Orthonevra nobilis | reverse complement strand
AAACAAATTCCGACGTTGGTGAACTTCCAGATAGGCACTAATGTGATAACCAGCAGAGAAACAGTGAAATACCTTGGAATAACACTGGACTCCAAACTCACATTCTGGCGACATATAAAGTCCGCATGTGAACGAGCAACAAATGTCACAGCGTCACTAAGTAGACTCATTGCAAACATAGGAGGACCAACGTCTAGCAAACGAAAACTGCTTTTGACAATAACGCATTCCATCCTGCTCTATGGAAGTGAGATCTGGGCAGACGCTCTCGCACAACAGAAATACAGAAAACAAATATCCGCAGTGCAGAGATGCGGAGCCCTTAGAATACCAAGTTCTTACTGAACTGTTTCTGAACCATCCGTTCCCGTTATCGCATCGCAGGAGTACCCCCTATCGATCTCCTAGCGGCAGAAAGAAAGTACGTCCAAGAAAACAAGACGGAAATAGAGCGGAAATGGCAAGGACAGAGCGAAGCCATAACCAAACAAAAATGGCAGGAACGATGGAACTCGGAGACAAGAGGAAGATGGACAGCAGAAAGACACAGACTGGAACTGGAGATAGGAAGCATCACTCTAGAAAATATTGTTCAAAAAATGATTTCCAGTATCGAATTATTATTATTATTATAATTATTATTATTAATTTCTCCTTATTGGGAACTTGCAACAAATTTGGAAGCCTTAGCCTAATAGAAAATATATAGTATTTCAAATATATGTTTAAGGTTAATGGATATTCATAAAGTTCCGGTTATGTGGCAGGTACCGATGATTACAGACTTGTGCATAGCATCTATGGTGTTCTCTCTTAGTCCCAGAAGTTTGACGTCTTCTCGCAAGTATTTATGTACAACGCCCTCCGCGCTGATGATAATTGGTATAATTTTCATTTCCTTCAGATTCCAGTTCCTTTTAATTTCTACAGCCAGCTCAGCATATCTACTGCGTTTTTCTGTTTATGTCCGGCTTACATTCCTTGTAGCTGGTATCGCAACGTCGATAAAAATTCCCTTCCGCTCTTGCTTGTCAATGACCGTGATGTCCGGACGATTATGGAGCCTAGTATGTTCCGAGTGTAGGGTTCGGTCGTAGTAAATTTGCATATATTCATTTTCTACTATCGGTGAGGGCTTGTATGCGAAGAAAGGTGCTTTATCCGATGTAATCTTATATTTCTCGAGAAGCTTCTTATGGAGAATTTCGGCTACATTGTTGTGCCTCCGAGTATATACTGTTTGTGTTAGTATTGTTCACCTTGATATGATATGGTCTATCGTTTCAGGTACATTTCTGCATCTCCGACATGTATCTTCTCTAATGGACTGATCTTTCATGAGATATTTCTTATAGTTTGCAGTTGGTATAACTCGATCCTGGATTGCAGTCATGAAAGCCTCGGTTTCAGCATAGATTTGACCATTTAATTGCCATCTTTTTGACATATATTTATCAACACTATCGCTATTAATGTCTCTGTAATACTGTCCGTGTATATGTTTGATTGCCCAGTTCCTTGATGATTTTGTCCACTGCTTGTCTTTCAAAATTGCCATTAAGACTTAAGGGTGTAAAATTCCTGCCTGTTTCGACTATTGCCTTTATGAGATTCGATCTCTCGGACTTGAGATGAAAATATTGCCGAAGGGATTCTATTTGATTGTCATGTAGGATTTGAATGTCTATCAGTACTCTTCACCTTCTCTTCTCGACATTACCATTCTTTCACAGCAAGACTTGGAGTGATGAAATTTATACGACGTGAGCATTGTTCTCATCTTACGCTGCAAGGCTTGAAGTTCAGTAGCTTTCCATTTTATAATACCAAAACTATAGGTGAGAACTGGGATAACAAAAGTATTCAAAGCTTTTATTTAATATTTGTCACTGAGGTTAGCCTTCGCAATTTTGTGGATACGTGCTGTTGCTTACAGCAAAGACATCAACATTTTAAGTAAAAATATATTAAGTATGATAAATGAAATACAACTTGTGTTCAGGATTAAAAAGGGCGGCGGAAAAAGTCAATGATTATACAACAATTTTATTGTCTTTGAAATCAGATAAAATAACGAATACTTATTTATATGAGCGAGATCCACTGCGGGCTGCGACCAAATTCCAAGTGGCCGAGATGTTTGACCACCAAATACGACGAGTGCCCACGCGACCACTCACACAGCCGAAAGAATCATGAATCAGTCCTTCACAGACCTTGAGTGGAGTCACACGTGATTTTAATCGTATAGTGAAAACAAGTTCTAAGTTTATTTTCAAGTGTTCGTTTTGCCACTGGACTGAAAAATAACCAGCCGGTGTAGTGGTCGTGGTGTGGACCTCTTGTACGGGAGTTCCAAGTTCGAGCCCCAGCGGGGAAAATAAAAATTTATTTTTTCTGTTTAATTTATATAAACAAATTAAGCAAACGCCAACTAAGTGCAAAAAATGAGTGGGCGACAACAGTCCCCACTCCAACCGGGAGAAGAAGAGGGGAAGGCATCACCTGACCCGAAACCACAGTCGTCTTCGTCAAGGCAGGAGACGGGAAAGAGGAGGAGGAGGGTATTTAAACCAACTCCCAACCTGGTAAAGAGCACGTCCCTATCGGCTTCAGCAGAAAAGCTGCCGACTGAAGCGGGGGAACGGGCGCCGACAATACAAGCAGTAACAGCAGCAAACAAAGCGGCAGATGTTTTCACAGCAATACAATGCCAACAAAATGTTCACGAGGATTTCCCGTACGTCTCCGACGGCGGTGAAGGCCGTTACACAGGCGATAGCAATTCGTTCGTGTCTCTAGCAGCCTCAGAGACCGACGATGAAGATGAGGAAATAAGCGCATTGGAAATAATGTTGCTTGCCATAAAGGCAAAACAAATTGCGCACAGAGCAAGAGAGCGCCAAGAAAAAGTACAAAAGAAACAGCTGTTAGAGAAGCAACAACAGGAACAGTTGCCAGCACAACAGCAACAATTACAGCAAGTGCTAGCTAGCCAGCAGCAACAACAACAGCTACAGAAAAATAAGCTGCCCAAGCAACAACAACAACAACAAAAGCAGCAGAAGGAACAGCAGCAGAAGGAACAGCAGCAAAAACAACAGCAGCAGAAACCACAGCAGCAGCAGAAACAACAACAGCTGAAACAGCAACAACAAACGACTGCGCGGACCAAGGTGCCCCCAATAAACACGTACAAGCTGGAGCTGAAGGATACAATAACATTATGTAAGTCGGCCATTGGCAATAATTTTATAATTAAACGATTAAGTAATGACAGACATGCTATCCACTGCTTCTCAGTGGAAGATCACAAGAAAATTAAAAATCTATTAGAAAAGACAACAACAGGGTTCTTCTCGTTCACCCCAAAAAGTAAGCGATTGCAAACGATGCTCCTTCGAGGTCTCGATCTGTCCACCGAGCCTGAAGAGCGCCTTCAGGAGCTTAAAGCGAAGGAATGTGACAATCTCGAGTTTGTAGGGGTCAAGCCATTTACTACAGCAAAGGCCAGAAGGGAGAAACGGAAATTACCGTACTTCCTAGTCCAGCTGAGTCCCAATAGCAAATTAGATAGTCTACGGAAGATAAAAGTCCTAGATTACCAATGCATTACTTGGGAAAAATTAAACCGTAGCGAAAACATCTTACAATGTGTTCGCTGTCAGAGGTTCGGGCACGCCGCTGCGAACTGTCAAATGCAGTTTCGGTGCGCTAAGTGTGCATTGAACCACAAAGCAAAGGAATGTCCGCTAGGGAAAGATAGGGTTGCTGATAGCACGACTCTCAAGTGCATTCTATGTGGTAACTCGGGACACACCGCAAGCTATCGGGGTTGTCCCAGTTACCAATATGTTAGGAAAGTAAACCTGGCTCGTCAGCAGAAGGTGGACGTGAAGCGCCCACCCGTTCCTAAAATTCCAGCCGTAACTCCCAATGTGACCTACGCCCAAATGGCGGCCGGTCAGAGGTGTACGGTACAACAAGCACCAAAGGTTGCTCCTCAGGCCTCACGACTTGGAGCACCTAGTGGTGATGCTGATCTGTTGGCTATTTTGCTCTCTATTCAGGGGCAAATTAGTCAGCTTCAACAGCAAATACAGGAACAGGCGACACGCGTAGATCGTATCTACACTCTGTTGCCGAGCCTAACGCGCCTCCAGTCGTAATGTGTTCGCTGGTGGAGAAACCCTTAAAGATCCTTTCAGTGAATGTAAATTCGCTAATAAATATCGAACGAAGAGCTGTACTCTTCAAGTTGTTAGAAGACCAAAGTCCCGATGTTCTTCTGGTTAGCGAAACCAAGCTCTCTCAGAGGCACAAGTTGAGGCACAGTCAGTATCATATCATAAGAAGAGACAGACCCAACTCCAACGGAGCAGGTGGCGTCGCTATCTTCATTACAAAAAATCTGCGTTATAAGGTTGTGTACAGCGGTGAAGTGCGTAGATTCCAGGTGCTAGAGGCTTGCATCATATACATCCCCCTCCGTGGTGGGAAGCGGCTGTATATGATCGCAGCCTATGCAAACGAAGCTACTCAACAAACCTGTTTTATCTCAGAGCTCGAGACACTTTTTCAATACTTACGTCTGGGTTCGGAGGAGAACTATTACCTCATGGCAGGAGATCTAAATGCCAAACATAGCAATTGGAGAAATCATTCACCAAATACTAGAGGGAACCTACTATTCAATTGGTGGGGTCAGAATTGTGTCGAGTATCGACTCGATTTAAAAGCGACGGATAGTCCGTCCTATCCCAGATCAGGCTCTTACATAGATCTTGTTCTGTTTGATGAACGGATACAGTTGACTGACATGGACCGACGAACAATAAACTGTCTTCACACATTCGTGTATGACAGCGACCATTGCGGATTTAGTGCCGTAGTTACGATTCCTAACGAAATTGCGGAACTGGAGGAGTATGTTCAAACGCACTCTTACAACTATAGTAGGACGCGGTGGACACGTTTCTCCCGAACAATGACAAGAGCACTCTCCTCTAACTCGCTCAACCCACCATCTAATAGGAATCTGTCGAACGAGGAGATTAACACTTACCTCAAACGGATGGACCACACGATAAAACAAACAATGGACAGAACAATTCCCAAGCACGAACTTACAGACAATGTTAACATTTACCGCAACGCTACGATCGACGCTCTTCACCGACAAAAGAGTAGGCTACTGACAAGGCTCAAACTACTGTACAGACGTTTCACTGACCCACAAAACTCGGAGGTTAGGACACTGAAGTCACAACTTAAAAACCTACAGCAATTAATTCAGCAGAATTACCGAGCTTCAATTAATTCGCATTGGAATAACAAAATTCGGGATGTTAAAGCTAGCAACTCTAGTATGTTCCCGAAAATTAATAAATTTTTTCCAAGGAAAAATCAAAGTGTGCTTCCATGTCTTAAGCTCCCCCGAACTACCAACAACGAACAAATACTTCTTACAGCAGGCATAGATCCAGTAGAAGCGATTGAAGATGACTACTTTTTTGTGATCGAAAATCCTCAGGAGAAAGTTGAAGTAATAGGTGCGGAGTTTCAGGATGTGTATAAGGTGAATGTTAGCACTCGCCCGAACCACGCCTTGGAAAATCGCGTCCTAGTACAAAACCCCGACCTTCAAAATGATATTGAGAACTGGCGATCGGAGAACACTGGTTTTACCATGTTCAATGACGATAATTTGGCAAATGATGTCATCGCCGACGAAGGAACACATCCCCCATACATATCTAAGGAAGATCTCCTGGTTATTTTCGGTTTACTGAGAAGTAAAAAATCTGTGGGAATCGACGAAATACCAAACATTGTTCTTAAACACCTTCCTCTAGAAGCGGTAAACATTTACACCATCCTGTTTAACAACTTGCTGAATAATGCACATTATCCAGCTCATTGGAAGACGGCGGTGGTGCAACCAATTTCTAAACGGAACAAAGACACATCCAATCCAGCAAATCTCCGGTCGATAAGTCTCCTTCCCAACATCAGCAAAGTGTTTGAAAAAGTAATCAATAGAGCCCTGACCGAGTGGGTTGAGGACAAAAATATTATTCCGGATAACCAATTCGGTTTCAGAGCGGGGCATGATTGTATACATGCCGCGTCTAAACTGGCATCGGATATCCAATGGAACAAAGGTTAGAAACAATGCACGGGTGCCTTGTTGATTGACTTGGAGAAGGCCTTTGACACTGTATGGTTGCAGGGGCTCTTTTTCAAGCTTGACCAGCTCGACATAAGCAAACCGCTGCTGTACATAATCTTAGATATGCTCACCAGCAGACAGTTTGTTGTGAAAAATGGCAGTGTGGTGTCTGCTGGGTCTTATGAAATTAACAACGGTCTACAACAGGGCGTAGTTATTTCGCCGATTTTATTTACGATCTTCACAAGCGATCTTGTAGGATCTCTCCGCCACTCCATAGCTACGCAGATGACTTGATCGCGTACAAGTCAAGTCCGAAAATCGAGGTCATTGTAAGTCTTTTGCATTGTGACTTCGAAAAGATTCAGGAATATTGTGACGATTGGAAGTTGAAGAAAAAATATAATACAAAATATTATACAAAATAAATACAAAATGAATATAATATCAAACAACTTAAAAATACAATACAACTAAAATTTTTGTGACGTCATTCGCCATTCGCCTCAAACGAACTCCAATCAAAAACCACGCACTCGTCGCGACTTCGTTCCGTGAAAATTCGAACTCATCCTGGTTTGAGCCATGGGATGAGTCCGTAGACACTCAATTTCCAACATTTCTCTCCCCCGGTGATTCAGCTATCCCATCGATTAATCACCTTCATTCGGTCCTTTGATGTCCAGTATAGCTAACTTTGCTACTGGTCGCTCGTCAGTCTATTTTCCGTCTTCACCGTCGCTCTTCATACTGATCCATCTCTGGTTAGCGAAGCACCAATCACCAATCCTTTTGGCCAGGAAGTTCTTGGAAGGTTCTAATCCACTACGATTACCATATCTCCTGCTTCGATATTTTTCGTTCGCTGGAAACACCTTGTTCTACGAGTGAGTGTTGGCAGATACTCACGGACCCACCTCTTGCAGAACATATCAGCTAATTCCTTTCGCCATCCCTTTCGTAGTAATAAGTCCTTGTCTGAAAATTTTCCCATAGGTTTGCTTCCGTCTGACGATCCCAACAAGAAGTGATTGGGAGTTAAGGCTCCCATATCTTCAGGTTCTACGGGCACATAAGTAAAAGGCCTAGAGTTGACCATTCCTTCCACCTCGATAAGCATCGAAACTAGAGATTCGTCCGTCAGCTTCTGATTGTGTGTTACTTCCCTCAAGACGCCTTTTACACTTCCCACCATGTGTGGTGCTGCCGGAGGATTAAAATACCACTCTGTGTCTGAACTTGTAAATCTTTCCTGAATACGACCCGTATCCGTATACCGTGAAAAGCTTTTCGCAGCTCCCGTTCTGCTGCCTTGAAATTCGTGCCGTTGTCGGAGTAGATTTCCTTTGGTATTCCCCTACGAGACATCAAGTTCTTGATGCACATGATACAGGAGTCCGAAGTCAAACTGTGGGCTACTTCTAGGTGCACGGCCCTCACTGTTAAACACGTGAAGAGAACGCCCCAACGCTTTTCTTTCTGTCTGCCAGATGTTATATTGATGGGTCAGAAAAAGTCGACGCCAACATAACTAAACGGTCGAGTATAAGCCGCTAATCTCGCTTCAGGTAACGGCGACATTTCTAGAGCAACCGGTACAGCCCGCAGATATCGACATCTCTGACAATCATTACGTACTGTTTTGACCAAAACCGCTGCTTGATTTCATTGACGACTGTTTCCTGGCACTTATGATAAAGACGGTGGTGATACATCCGCACGAGTAGAAATATGGCTCGGGGATCGTTGGGCAATATGATAGGACGCTTCATTCCCTCGTCGACACACCAGGCGCTATCGATTATTCCTTTGATGCGCATAATACTGGAATCGTCGAGGTACGGAGACAACTTGAATAATTTACTCGACGCTGGAAGTGATTTTCCTGCTGACAGCATCGCCATTTCATTGCCGTATCTTTCCTGCTGCACCATCTCGTAAAAAATCTCGTTCGCTCGCGCCAGCTCTTCGCATCCGATTTCAGCCAGCATATGACATTTCTCGAGTCAGTCCATAAGGACCTCCGCTCAATTGCCAACTGCTTATGTGCCTTTCCAACTACGTTCGCCAACCTGGATCCCAACAACGCTGCTTGAAGTTCCAATCTCGGAATGGATGTCGGTTTTAAAGGTGCCACCTTACTCTTTGAGCAGACCAAGGTGCACCCAGTAGAATTTCCCTCTCTGAATCGAAGATACGCCACTGCAGCCATCGCATCCTCGCTAGTGTCCACAAATACGTGCAGTTGGATTGACGCTGCTTTGGTGAAGCCAATTGCAAAGTAGTGCCTAGGTATCTGCACGGTTTCCACCTTCGGAATCAAGCAACCCCAGCTCTCCTACTTCTCTCGCAGATCCGTCGAAATCTCCTCATCCCATCCAAGCGTCGACTTCCATGCATCTTGAACCAACACTTTTAGTCTCACCAAGTAGAAGGAAAGAAATCCTAGAGGGCCATAGATTGACATTAGCACCCGCAAGATTTCCCTCTTGGTTGGTAGCCGACGTCCCGTGATGATGTCTTCAAGATCTTCACGCTGTCATCTGATGGTCATTCCAAAGCTTGCTGCACCTCACTGCAATTCGAGAGCCATCCTCTCATATGGAATCCAGCGCTTGAGTGGATGAACCTGACATCTTTTGCTAACTGGATGGCCTCTGTGATTGTCTCGACGCTGTGCAACATATCGTCGACCTAATGATGTTCTATAATGGACTCCACAGCACGTGCAAACTTCATTGCATTTATGTTTTTTACATGCTGAGCAATGCTCGGCGAACATGTAGCGCCGAAGGTAAACACGTTCATGATGTATACATCTAGCTCCCGATTACTGTATCCGTCCTGCCACAGAAATCTCTGGTAATGCTGGTTTTCTTCGCGAACCTTTACTTCATGGAACATCTCCTGGATGTCCCCCGCTATGGCTACAGCGTTGACTCGAAATAAAAATAGTACCTCCGTCAGCAGTTTCAGCTCGTCCGGTCCCTTAAGAAGCATCCTGTTCAGTGATATGTCCTGCACTGAGGCTGCCGCATCCTAAACCATCCTGACTTTATCCGGCTTGTTATGGTTACGCACAATGAACGTGGGCAAGTACCATACTTCCCTTGTGGCTTCTCTAACTCCTGCAGGCAGAGCTTCCTCACATTACCCTTCCGAACCAGATTCTCCACTTGGCCTTAACAATCTATTGAAAAGAAATATCCTTGGAGAGTTTCCTTTCGAGACACTCCAATCTTCTCAGCGCCATCGAATAGCTGTCCGGCAATGTGATGTTATCGTAGCGCCACAGCAATCCCGCTGCAAATATATTTCCATTTTGTCGTATTGTTTCCTCCAGAATTACCTTAGCCCGTAAATGCTCTGCTGTTTCTAAATGATCGGCTTCGACTCCACACTCTTCTATGGCATAGTGTTGAGGAACAATCTGATCTTTTCGCCCATCGCAGTCGCATGTTTGGAAAATGAGGTATACTCCGCCCATTTGTATGCCTCTAACCTCTCTCCTACTGAGGCACCACCCTAGCCTTGATTTTATGGCTACTGAATCGTCCCCCTTGCCTTCCCTTACCTTCAGTGCCAAGGTAACTCTTTGATTGTTCCGTCCAATCAGGATACCACACCTTGCCCTTGCAAATGTTGCTAGTGGAATGCCATTCAAATGTGGATATTGGCTCTTTACGGCATCAGCATCAAAAGATTGTCTCGGCAAATCTAGGTTCTCAACCGTTCGCACATCTTACAGCTGATAGACTTTATTTCTTCCTTTATTCTTGGCCGAAATCTTTTTTCTTCGTAGCAAACTGTTCCTGCCGTCCATTTTAAACACAAAGGTTTGGATGTTCCTTCAAGCTGTAAAATATCTATCAGCCTTTCCTCAACTAACGTCAGAGACGAACCGCTGTCGAGAAACGCATATGTGTCGACTGACTTCCCATTTCCACGTATAACTACTGGAGCAATTCGGAACACTGTATTTGTTTCCATACCTTCTTGGTGAGCATTGCATGGTTTTTCCCTGTTGCGCCCGTACTCAACGCTCCTTGACTGAAGAAAAATATGTCGTCCAGCTTGGCTTCCCTTACGACACTTGAAACGCTTTTGATGTGTCAGAAACTTCTCGCAGATACCCTTGTCAGCCACCAGATCCGCACGTTTTCACAAGAGAGATTTTTGAATCTTCTGCAATCCAAAAGCATGACACGTTCGTTTTAACTGTTGACTTTCCTTTGTTCTTCATCTCGGAGTGTGCATACAAATTCGATGACCGCTTTTCTGATAGTGGTGCTGACGACTGCAAGGTACTAGCTGCTCTATCTTCTTTGAAGAACCACCCATCGAAGTCACTCAGGTCGAGATCTTCATCCCCACGATACCTTGCCCACTCACGTCGCAACTGTCCCGGCAGTTTCCCCACTATCTCCTGGAGCAACACTGAGTTGTTCAAATAATTAACAAGCCCTGATGCTTTCATGGTTCCAGTAAGATTCCGCACCGAAAGAGGAAAGTCAATGAGACTGTCCAATCTCATCTTAGCCAATAAAGCCTGCACAATACGTTCGGGGCGTCCGTATAACATCTGGAACGTAGATATGACTTCCGGAACTCTCGATCGTATCAGAAGATGCGTCTTAACTGCCTCTAGCGCCCTACCTTTCAGAGTTCTTTGCAAACGCCAAATATTTTCCTCATTGGTAAAATCGCAGACTTGAGTCGACGTCTCGAAACCGTTTATAAATAATGGCCATTCCTCAGGTTTTCCCGAAAACGCCGGCAACTATTTGGTGAGCACTTGTCTCGCTGAAATATAACTTTGGCTCAGCTTTCTGTCGTCGTCATTACCACAACTTTTCTGTGGCAAACCTGATAACTGCATCTTATTAAAGTCCGTTTGATCGACTTTGTGTCGGTCTGGCGATTTGACTTGAAAGTGGACTAACCCACTTTCTTCCTCTTGGCGTTTCACCCAAACGCTCCTCGGTCGTTGCCATTATGAAAACAAAAAAAGAAAAGTCTCGCTCGCCTTTGATTTTCTGTCGTATATATATATAGATATACGTACTTTATGGTGAAATTGGTTGATTGGTTTTTCGCCTTATGTACAAAATTTTAGAAATTTTGCTTACAGCAAAGACATCAAAATTTTAAGTAAAATTATATTAAGTATAATACATGAAATACAACCTGAAAATACAATACAACTAAAATTTTGGTGACGTCCATCGCCATTCGCTTCAAAAGAGCTCCAATCAAAAACCACGCACTCGTCGCGGCCTTGTTCCGTGAAAATTCGAACTCATCCTGGCTTCGTTAAGCCATGGGATGGGTCCGTAGATACTCAATTTCTTACACGTGCTTTGAATTCTCTAATCAGGTGGCTTTTGACTATTCTTTTATCAATGCGTTTATTTTGCATTATGCCTAAGTATTTATAAAATTCATCTTCTTCCATTTCTTTTATATTATCTATATCTGTGTCTTGAGTTTTGGCCATTTTGCCTCTGATGATGCATATTGTTTTGCATTTGTCCAATCCAAGCGGCATACCAATATCGTTACAAAACATGGTGACAATTTTGAGTAGGTGTTGAAGGTGTTGTTTTGTCGAGGCATATATTTTAAGATCATCCATGTACAGCAAATGACTGAGAGTAGTTTGATTGGCATCTCTGTTTATTTTATATCCGTATTTGGTATTTCTTAATAGATTGCTTAGTGGATTGAGGGCTATACAGAACCAAAGAGCTGATAAGCAATCTCCCTGGAAGATTCCATTTTTATCCTGATTTCTGCTGTTTAAATCGATCTTGTTTTCGCAAATATTTCAATATTAGTCCGCCATTTTGCCATATTATGCTTCAGAAACTCAATTATACTTGGGTGTATTGTGTATATGTTCATTACCTCAATTAAACAGCTATGTGGGACGCTGTCAAATGCTTTTTGGTAATCTATAAAGCACGCATGCATGTTTCTAGATTTATGAAATGTTTGCTCTAGTATGATTTGATCGATAGTCATTCGTTCCTTGCATCCCTTGGCGTATCTACAGCATCGTTTCCCTTGCCTTCCCTTACCTTCAGTGTCAAGTTAACTCTTTGATTGTTCAGTCCAATCAGGATACCACACCTTGCCCTTGCAAATGTTGCTAGTGGAATGCCATTCAAATGTGGATATTGGCTATTTACGGCATCAGCATCAACAGATTGTCTCGGCAAATCTAGGTTCTCCACCGTTCGCACATCTTGCAGCTGATAGACTTTATTTCTTCCTTTGTTCTTGGACGAAATCTCCTTTCTTCGTAGTGAACTGTTCCTGCCTCCTGTGTCGACTGATTTCCCATTTCCACGTATAATTACTGGAACAATTCGGAACACTGTATTTGTTTCCATGCCCTCTTGGTGAGCATTGCATGTTTTTTCCCTGTTGCGCTAGTACTCAACGCTCCTTGACTGAAGAAAAATATGTCGTCCAGCTTCCTTTACGACACTTGAAACGCTTTTGATGTGTCAGACACTTCTCGCGGATACCCTTGTCAGCCACCAGATCCCAACGTTTTTCACAAGAGAGATCTTTGAATCTCCTGCAATCCAAAAGCATTACACGTTCGTTTTAACTGTTGACTTTCCTTCGTTCTTCATCTCTGAGTGGACATACAAATTCGATGACCGCTTTTCTGATATTGGTGCTGACGACTGCAAGGTACTAGCTGCTCTTGCTTCTTGGAGGAACCACCCATCGAAGTCACTCAGGTCGAGATCTTCATCCCCACGATACCTTGCCCACTCAAGTCGTAACTGTCCCGGCAGTTTGCCCACTATCGCCTGGAGCAACACTGGGTTGTACAAATAATTAACAAGCCGTGATGCTTCCATGGTTCCAGTTAGATTCCACACCGAAAGAGCCTCTTAGCCAATAAAGTCTGCACAATACGTTCGGGGCGTCCGTATAACATTTGCAACGTAGATATGTCGGAACTCTCGATCGTATCAGAAAATGCGTCTTAACTGCCTCCAGGGCCCTACCTTTCAGGGTTCTTTGCAAACGCCACATATTTTCCTCGTTGGTAAAACTGCACACTCGAGTCGACGTCTCGAAACCGCTTATAAATAATGGCCATTCGTCAGGTTTTCCCGAAAACGCCGGCAACTCCTTGGTGAGCACTAGTCTCGCTGAAATATGAATTTGGCTCAGCTTTCTGTCGTCGTCATTACCACAACTTTTCTGTGGGAAACCTGATAACTGCATCTTATTAAAAGTCGTTTGACCGACTTTGTGTCGGTCTGGCGATTTGACTTGAAAGTGGACTAACCCACTTTCTTCCTCTTGGCGTTTCACCCAATCTGTAGTCCTGCTGATGCTGCAACTACTACCACCATCATCAAAATCATTTTAATCGTCTTGTGCCAACAGCTCATACCGCTTCCGGAGGAAGTCCCTTTCTTTTGCCTCTCGTTCCCTTTGGAAACGCAGCTTAACTCCATTTCCACCTGTAATCGATTCAGACGAAGATCCAATTTCCTTTTTCCATTTCCTTTTAACGATCGCGTTCCAGCTTCACCGCTCTTGCTTGCTCGTGCACGCCTCCCCTTGCCGACGTCTTCCTGACTCCTAGCCATTACAGCGCTCGGCGCACCCTTATCCCCTTGGACAGCTGCTGGCCTGTCTTTGACTGTGTCATTTAACTCTGCACACCGCATACACTCGAAGCTCCTACTCGCAATCGATGCGTCGACCCCAGCACATATACAGTGACACCACCTTTTACATGTGTCACACTGCACCATGTCGTCCAGGCTGTTACTTGCCTCACATTGCATGCAGTCGCCCAAACGCTCCTCGATCGTTGCCATTATGAAAACAGAAAAAGAAAAGACTCGCTCGCCTTTCATTGTCTGTCGTATATATAGTATATATAGATATACGTACTTTATGGTGAAATTGGTTGACTGGTTTTTCGCCTTACGTACAAAATTTTAGAAATGTTGCAAACAGCAAAGACATCAAAATTTTAAGTAAAATTATATTAAGTATGATAAATGAAATACAACTTGAAAATACGATACAACTGAAATTTTGGTGACGTCCATCGCCATTCGCCTCAAAAGAGCTCCAAACAAAAACCACGCACTCGTCGCGGCTTTGTTCCGTGAAAATTCGAACTCATCCTGGCTTTGTTAAGCCATGGGATGAGTCCGTAGACACTCAATTTCCAACACGTACTGTGAATTCTCTTGTCAGGTAGCTTTTGTCTATTCTTTTATCAATGCGTTTATTTTGCATTATGCCTAAGTATTTATAAAATTCATCTTCTTCCATTTCTTTTATATTAACTATATCTGTCTTGAGTTTTGGCCACTTTGCCTCTGATGATGCATATTGTTTTGCATTTGTCCAATCCAAGCCGACAAATTTGAGTAGGTGTTGAAGGTGTTGTTTTGTCGAGGCATATATTTTAAGATCATCCATGTACAGCTGACTGAGAGTAGTTTGATTGGCATCTCTGTTTATTTTATATCCATATTTGCTATTTCTTAATAGATTGCTGAACCAAAGAGCTGATAAGCAATCTCCCTGGAAGATTCCATTTTTTATCCTGATTTCTGCTGTTTAAATCGATCCTGTTTTAGCAAATATTTCAATATTAGTCCGCCATTGTGCCATATTATGCTTCAGAAACTCAATTATACTTGGGTGTATTGTGTATATGTTCATTACCTCATTTAAAGAGCTATGTGGGACGCTGTCAAATGCTTTTTGGTAATCTATAAAGCACGCATGCATGTTTCCAGATTTATGAAATGTTTGCTCTAGTATGATTTGATCGATAGTCAGTTGTTCCTTGCATCCCTTGGCGTATCTACAGCATCCTCTCTGTTCCTCGCATAGGATATTATTTTCTTCTAATGGTTGGTAAGCAGGTAATTTGATGTCCGTTTGCGAGATTAGCACTCAATCCATTGCTGAATTCGGGTGCGAATTTGTTTGGGTCCTTTATGCATTCATTTAGCAATTCTGTAAGTTTCACATGATTTCCAATTATGAGTTCTAGCAATTATCTCTTTAACTTGATTGGGTGTAAGTTGGTCGAGTGACATTTCTTCAAGGTTCTGATATGTGTGTTGTTCCTTTTTAATCCACTCTGCGTGAATGTTACGATTAGCTTGCTTTAACCATATTGATGACCAGTACTTTTCGGAGTCCTCTTTGTTGGGTAGGGCACTGTTGTCGGTATCTGGTGTAGTCCTAAGGCCTCGGTTCATTAGTTCCGAACTGTTTGTTGTTTTTATGTCGTTGTTGGTTTGATTAATTGTACTTGCATTGTTTTGTTGTTTGTTCCGTCAGGTTTTGGCGAATTGTGTCTCTGGTTAATATAAATATTATTATTATTATTGGAGTTTACCACATCCAGCACATGTGCTGGAGATAACATATCCCGGGTATCTTATACCAAAGGGACTATGGACTGATGGGGCGTAGTCCAACTTCTATTGCAATTGTTATAGTGATTGTTATAGTTGTCTTGAAGGTCCTCGTTGTTTTATTATTCAAATTGTTAAAGCCATTCCTTGTGCCGAAGATGCACTCCGTTTAACTGATTAAACCGCTTATCAGTAGACATGTAATCCATCATGATATATTTATTTATTTGTTACTTTTATCATTATTATTATTAATTATTATTTTTACAATGATATATGTTAAAAATTAACTGAATTAGTCCGAACAAACTTTGATGCACTGTACTACATTATACTTTCCCTTTTCTTTTCATTATAATGTTTCATTTTTCCCATTCTTGAATTAAAGTTGTCATTGTCATATAGTATTTCGAAGAGTAAAGATAGTTTTTCTTCAAGTCTTGGCCTTTCTATTTTAAAGTCAACCGCTTAATTTTCCACATGGTGCCGAAACCCGGGAGAAAGGTGATCGAAAACTAGAAAACTTTACAAAGCAAAACTTTGAAATCATTATAAAGTTTAAAACGTGACAATCTTCCGAAAGAGGAATGGAGTTATCTGCACGAGCTGCCTATAGGGGGCAGGTAACATAAATTGTTAAAATTGCAACTGATTTTCTTGATAGCGCAGTTTCTCAAATCAAATCAGCTCACGAAAGTCTTAACGTTACGAACCAGGAGGTGCAAAACAAAAATCTTCTCAAGACAGACGAATTGGACAGGGAGTTGGAAAAAATCACCCAATATCAAGATGCAGCAATTGGTGTGCTTTCTCGCCTAGATTCTCGTCTCAAAAAAATCCGACGAAAGCAGAATCCTACAACATCATCATCTCTTAACATGTCATCTTCTATGAATTGTTCCCTTAAACTTCCCAAGTTATTTGGAATCGGTTCTTGTAGGCAATGCGAAAAAAATAATTGCCGGTTTTACTGCATCAGGTATGTGCTACGAAGCTGCTGTCTCTCTCTTGCAGGAACAGTTTGGTGATACCGAACGTCTTGTTGATTAAAATATGCATGTCGCACTCTAACAGCTTTGCAAATACCAACGCAACACTATTACGTTATGCTGAAATCCGTATTACTTCGTTGCTTGCCACCAGAACTACGAGTAAATTATTATCGGCTGGCAGAAAGAGACGACCATGCCGTGGACGCAGACGAGGCAGACGACGCTAGCACTCCTACATCTTTGCAAATTGGAGACAAGCAATGACAGGGATATTGAGTTTTTTAAAGCGGGAAGTTGAATCTTTGTAAAGGAGTAACGTCGAGAACAGTAGAGCCTTCTCTTCCACTTCTTCTACTTCACACGCCAGACATCCCTCTTCAGCTCACACAACTGCGGCATGTTTAGTGTCTATGAAAGAGACGAATATTTGCGTACTTTGTACATCAGACAAACATACAACCAAAGACTGCGACTGCAAATTATCTATTACAGAAAAAAGAGAAATTTTAAGAAAAGATGGTCGTTGTTTTCGCTGTGCCAATCGAGGGCACTCGTCAAAGAAATGTCGGAGTGCTAAATGGTTATCTTGTGCAAAGTGCAAGGGAAAACACTTAATGTCGTTGTGCGACCCATCGTATATCCAACAGAAAGTGTATCCTACCTCGTCGGCCAGCACGCGGGATAATCTTCGTAGTCAGAACGCTGTTAGCCTTTGCGCGGGTAATTTTGTTTCAATGACAGAAGCGCCAAAAATTGATTCTGCCGTGCAAATCGCAACTAATTTGTGCGCATTTAACTCAAGTTTTGTTAATTCAAACGTCTTTTTGAAGACGGCTCGAGGCATAGCCGCAGACCCGAGCGAAAAGAAATATTTAATAATACGTTTTGTCATAGACGGCGGCAGTCAATTCTCGTGTATACGGGAGGATTTAGTTAGGAAACTCAATCTGCACTCTGTGGGTGAAGTGAACTTCTCACTCATATCATTTTGATGCAAGGAAAAATCTCCTTTTAAGAAATTTAAAAAGGTTAAAGTTTGTATAAAAAGTCAGTTCTCTAGCAAAAGAATGGAACTTGAAGCCGTGGTTGTTCCCGAGATCTGCATTGACGTATTACACGCGCCTGATGCATCGTGTGAGTTGTTCCAAAATCTTCACTTGGCCGACTCTAACCATGGTAACAACGAGGCAGTTGATGGATTAAGTATCCTCATAGGTTCTGACTACTACTGGTCCGCGGTATCAGGCAAACAACAAAGGATTTCCCCTGGATTAAGAGCAGTAGAAACTATTTTCGGCTGGACACTGCAAGGAACGTATTGTTCTGGTAAGACTTTTTCATCTGACAAATATTCATACTTTCCATCAATCCACAGTACTGCTTTACATCTACCAGTGCTAAACTATGATGATCTCACATCCTTTTGGTCGCTAGAAGCCATAGCAATTCGTTGCGAAGAAGAAGAAAATGAGAAGTTAGCTGAAAAACTGATCACAAAATGCATCAAGAAAGTCGGACAACGATATGAAGCTTCGCTGCCGTGGAAGAACCCGGACGTCGAGATCAAGAGCAACAAAGGAAATGCGCTGAGACGGCTGAAGTCACTTTCTACGCGACTATCGAGATATCCAGAACAATTTGCACAGTATGATGCCGGCATTCAACAGCTTCTTGCAGACGGTGTTGCTGAACCTATTCTACCTTGTAATGAAGTAAGTAATTTACGTCGAGTGTTTTACTTACCCCATCGACCAGTCTATAAGGCGAATAGTTCGACCACGAAGATGCGGATTGTGTTTGATGCCTCTTCGCGTACTCTAAATACTCCAGCATTGAATGACCTTCTTCACGTGGGGGCTAATCTTCTACCAGATGTGCTAAAGATATTGCTAAACTTCCGGCTTGGACATTTTGGAATCGTGGCCGATGTAAAGAAAGCCTTTCTCCGAATTCAGCTCAACGCGAAGGACCGCGACTCTCACCGGTTTCTTTGGTATGGCCCAAGGAAAACTCCCAACAAACAAAAACAGGAAACAGAACCAGAAATAGTCGAATACAAGATGACCAGGGTCACTTTCGGCGTAAATTGCAGCCCTTTTCTGCTGACAGCGACCTTGCGTTTGCATCTGAAGCACATGGAAAGAACATTTCAGTCCACGTGCCGAATTCTAATGGACAGTTTCTACATGGACGATCCCGCAGTGAGCCTTAATACTGAAGACGAATGTAAACAACTTAGTGAAGAAGCAGTGCTGGCTATGGAAAAGGCAAGTATGAACTTGAGAAAGTGGAACACTAATAGTGCTGTTGCTCGTAAAGCCCTATTCTTAGGAGACGCTCCAATTAAGCAAAATGTTTTGGGATTGTCCTGGTACATACATAGTGATGAGATTGCAGTGCCACTTGAATCGACTGACAGTATGATTGTTTCGAATTTAGCTAGTGGGACAAAACGCAATGTGCTACAGATGATTGGCAGAATATATGACCCTCTTGGAATGCTTGGTCCTGTGGTGATTAAAATAAAAATTCTTTTTCAATCAATCTGAGGAGAAAAACTATCGTGGGATGAGATGCTTTCTCCTGACCTTTTACTGCAGTGGGAAGATTGTGTTAACAGTTTGCGACATTTGAAAGATGTTGCCATTCAACGTGCAGTGCTTCCGTTTTCATCATCAACCCTTATACATTTTCACATCTTCGCGGATGCTAGCATGAAGGCGTACGGGACAGTGGCATTCGCAAAAGGTTTCAACAGCAAAGGCGACATCAGTGTTTCGTTTTAAAGAGATAAAAGAGCTTTCACTGCCGAAATTAGAGCTTACGGCAGCGTTGCTAGCAGCGCGAATATGTTCTTATCTAAAGCAATCCCTTAAGGTTAAAGTGGACAAATTCTATCTTTGGACGGACTCAAGGATTGCACTTGGATGGATTCAGGGTGACATTCATCGTTGGAAACCGTACGTGCAAAACCGAGTAATGGAGATTCGACATCTTACTTCAATAGCAGACTTGAGGTATTGTAGAGGAAAGGAGAATCCAGCAGATCTCCTCACCAGAGGGGTGACAGTTCATAATTTACTTAATTCCTATGTGTGGGTACATGGACCAACGTGGCTAAATAGTGATACAAGTTTTGATGAAGAAAGGGTGGAGGCTGTCTCCGAAATCGTAGCACCAGTGGCGTTATTAACGCCGATTTCCATTCCTGTAGATACATCGCCAGAACCTTTGTTGGCCTACAGAGAATTCAGTTCATGGAGCCGTTTAGTTCGTCGCACAGCTTTTATATTGCGTTTCGTAAGGCTGTGCAGAAAGGGAGAAATATTTAAATTGGCTGAGCCCTCTGCTAGCGAACTTCATGCAGCGGAAGCATACTGGATCAGGTTCTTACAAATAAATTCATTTGCTAATGAAATTCTTCTTTTGCAGAAATAGAAATCTGTGCCAAAAACTTCGAAAATTGCTCAGTTGTGTCCTTTTTTAGACGAAGACGAATTTTTACGGCTAGGTGGCCGTCTTCAATCGTTAGAAGCAACTTTGGACCAAAAAGATCCAATCTTACTTCCATCGAACCCATACCTAGTCCAACTTATAATCGATGATTATCACCAAAAAACTTTACATGGCGGTGTCAATGTCGTTTTATGTCAGCTGCGCGAGCGTTTCTGGATTATTAAATCGCGCCCCTTGATCAAAGGTAGAATAAAGAGATGTGTCATTTGCCAGAAGTTTTTCGGTAAGCCTGTGTCGCAGCCATTTGGTCCTCTTCCGATCGAGCGTATAGCACTGTCAAAACCATTCGACTGTGTGGGCATAGACTTCGCGGGACCTCTTTATTTCTGTGATAGCTCCACAAACCAGATGAAAAAAAGCTATTTAATGGTTTTTACTTGTGTGTGTCCGATCTGTACATCTCGAAATTGTAACGAACTTGTCAACCGAAAGTTGCATGATGGGACTGAGGCGTTTCATATCTCGACGAGGTACTCCATCTACGATATTTTCCGACAACGCGCGAACATTCCGAAGAGCCGCTTTAGAACTGAATACCACCAACCAAGCTCCTAACGACGAGCTTATGCAAGGGTTCTTATCCACTAAGCGTATACGGTAGAAATTTATTGTTGAAAGAGCCTCATGGTGGGGAGGATTTTGGGAGCGACTAATAAGAACTATCAAAAACGTTTTAAAAGTGGTCATCGGCAAGGCGAGATTTACATTTGATCAACTACGGACTGTGATTGTGGAAGCCGAGGGTATTGTAAACCTTCGTCCTCTATCATATATTAGCAGTGATCCATTGGATATTTCACCACTCACGCCTTCACATTTTTTGCATGGTCCCGGCGGGCTCCCTAACCCAGAAGAAACGTCACCAACTAATCTTCAGTCTAATGATATTCAGCTACTTTGGAAGCAGCGGCTTAAGGTGACTAATATGCTTTTGAATCGGTGGCGCACCGAATACCTGCAACAACTACGGTCTTTCCATCACAGCCAAGGTTATTCTTCAGTTCAACTTAAGCCTAATGATTTGGTCCTTGTGTACACGTACACGTGTACTGGACGTGATGGGAGGGTCCGCGCTTGCGAGCTACGTTACGCTGATGGTTCGAGAACTCGAGGGCCTGTGCAGCTATTGTATCCCCTTGAGTTGACCTCAAGCTCCCGGGCCGAGGATGTTAAAAATTAACTGAATTAGTCCAACCAAACTTTGATGCACTGTTCTACATTATACTTTCTCTTTTCTTTTCATTATAATGTTTCATTTTTCATATTCTTGAATTAAAGTTGTCATTGTCATATAGTATTTCGAAGAGTAAGGAACGTTTTTCTTCAAGCCTTGGCCTTTCTATTTTAAAGTCAACCGCTAAATTTTCCACAGTATATATACAATTAAATCAAAAATTAAAAATCATTTTATACGCTTATTAAGGATTGTTATCACTATTTTTCAACAGGACTGATCCAATTAAGTGATTTGATACTAAATTCAGATTTGGAAATACACATTCGTGAAATCGAGCCTTCCACTTTTGTTGAAGTACTTAACGAATTCAAAAACAAGGAGATACGCAACATAGTCATCGACACCAGCACTGAATATATTTCTATAATCCTTAAAGGGGTATTGTAGATATTTAAGTATTTTATTGTTTAATGCTTCGTTCGTTTTTCGCAGATTCTTCAACTGCAAATGAATGAATACAAATACCACTATTTTTTCACCAGCTTTGATATTGAGAGCTTGCAGCTGGACGATTTTAGATACAACTTTGTTAATATAACGTCTTTTAGACTAGTTGATGTTGGAGATGTTGGTGTAAAGGAAGTTTTGCAGAACATGGAGCTGTTCTATCGAAAGGAAGTTAATATGCAAGAAACATTTCAAAAAATTCGAATTATAGAGGTAAGCTTGTCGCAGTTTTTTTTTATTGTACTATACAACAGCTTTCCCTGGGTCCTTAGAAATTACAATTTTTCAACATATTTCCACCTTTTTGTGGGCCAAAGTTCAGCTCTGCTGATTTTAGAATGATTTCCCTATGTTTTCTTTTGACATCCAGCGTTATAATCGCATAGTTTTTGTAGCTCGCGTGAAGCGAGGTTTTGCCTTCAATGGCGATTCCAAATAACTTTGCATTTCTTGGAATGAAAGCTGTTGTATATGCAGACTAGCAACAGGCCGGTCGTGGTGAGTCAATCGATTCACGAAAGTCAATCAATACGTAATGAGCGCTACAAAAGTTTTTTTAATAAAAAAAAAATAGTTTTGGATATCAATGAAATTCTATATTCCTGTGAAAGAACGTTTGATGCCATTATGTATGAATTTCGATTTCTTTTGCATGGCCACCACGGGCACGCTTGCAGAAGTCCAGACGCTGAACCCAATTTTCGACGGTTTTCAAGCATAAATCGGCCGATACTGCTGCAATTTCTCGTTCGATATTCGTACGAAGTTCATCAATCGTCGCTGGCATGTTGGCATAGACCACAAACTTGACGTAGCCCCACAGGAAATAGTCTGACGGCGTCAAATCGCATGAGCGAGGCGGTCAAGCGACTGGACCATTTCGTGAGATAACACGTTCTCCAAACTTGGTTTCCAATAAATTGATTATGACATTCGCTGTGTGGCTTGTGGCGCCGTCCTGTTGGAACCACATGTCCTCCAAGTCCATATCATCCAATTGGGGCCAAAAATATACGGTTATCATTGAACGGTAGCGATTCTATTCACAGTAACGTGCTGGTCTTGATCATCACGGAAGAAGTACGGCCCAATGACGCCGCCGGCCCATAAACCACACCAAACCGTAATTTTCGGTAGTAAATTTTAATAATTTCGACTCGTTTTTGGCTCGTATATCTTTCCATCATGAAATGGCAAACCTTACTGAAGAGAAATGTCAAAAGAACGGTAAGAAATATGGTGTCGCTCTACTTTTGTAGCGTCCCTATTGAAAAACTCTTTATAAGTAGAGATAAGAACCCTGTTGTTGGTGAAGTAACAATAAACAAATAAATATAGTAGCTCGCGTATATACTATCTATCATCTATCATTATAACTCCTACTCGAATCTTTATAAACGATTATATCACACACAATGGCCTTGTAGTAATTACACTACTTGCACCTATATCATACCTTCTGCCAACCGCTCACCAAACGCCTTATCACTTGGTCTCCACACAACCAAGTTCAACCAGCGTGACTAAAAGAAGAAACACAATGCGGCGCTCTCGCGTTCGCGCTTTGACAGATTGAGTAGAAACAATGAGATCTTATGTGGTTATACTTCATGCGACCTCGCGCTTTTGGTTCGCGTTTGATCGAAAATATCATAAGCCCGACCTCAACGTCGAAGTAGAGCAACTCTCTACTTTGGTGGCGCTTTTGACAGATCACTACCATCTGCTAATATTTTTGGATTGGAAATTTTCTTAAACATGTCCGATTTTAAGCAACAGGGTAAGCCATTGTGTTGGTTGGTTGGTTACAGTGAGCTTTGTTAGCTCCTCACATAGATCTCAAATTGTGCTCGCTGTATTCCCCTATTTCCTGTTTGGAGAAGATTTTTGTTAAAGATGGTGAGTTGTAGTGGAAGACCGGTAATGTCGGAGGGATTACTATGGAGTGCCTTGATTTGAATGGTCGGGAAATCTATTTGTTCGTTTTGCGAAATCCATGATCTCACCGATCCTAATTTCTTTGAAGTGCGCATCCTGTATCAGTGATGATCCCAGCTTTTTATGGCAGATCTTCCTCTTCCTCCTCACATATTTGGCATGTTGATTTCCTGCTAGTCTGAGCCTATGCGATTTGAGGTTAATGCTAATGTGCCCTGTTACCAATCCCACCATTAGCTTTAGATTCCGTTTGTTGGAGTTCAGAGCTCGTTTCGCTGCCTTGTTATTCGGTTTATCTATTATCGATTTTGCTGTTCTGCACGGTGTTAGGTTGACCCAATTGTTTCAGAATTACTCTTTTACTCTTTTAATAGTTGTCAGCGGCACGCCTATATTCTTTACAGGGTTTTGGTGGCTGTTTCCTGCTCCTTTCTTAGCCAGTTCGTCCGCTTTTTCGTTTCCCTTTACACCTTCGTGTCCCAGAACCCATGTAAGACTGACGTCGTTCACTGTTGCTAGTTTGTTAAGTTTGTGTTTGCACTTCTTTGCCAGTGTGATAGCTTTGAAAGCTGCAGTACTATCGGAGCAGATGAGTATTTGCTTCTCCCGTATATTGAGTTCGGTGAGCTTTTCTACTCAGGACCGTAGATCCCTGCCCCCGATTCAGATGATATGTAAGAGCCGTCCGTATAAACTGTGATAACACCGGGGTTCTTTGTCTTGTTTCGGTCCGTCCAAGAAGCTCTGGTCGGGTTTCCTGTCGTCAAAATGACCCAGTGCCTTGAGTCATATAGCCACGAGTCCTGCTTGTCTTTTCACTTCCAGTTGTGCTGGTGTAATGTTTAGAATTGTTTCGATGGCAGCGGTCGGTGTGGAGTTTTGTGCGCCTGTTATTCCCAGGCATGCCAATCGTTGCACTTAAGTGAGCCTATCGGCTACATATTTTTTATCTATCGAGTTCCGTCATACTATAATGCCGTAAAGAAGTGTTGGTTTCATTATACAGTTGTATATCCAGGGGACTTATATTGGTTTCAGTCCCCAGGACCCCCCAAAGCCCTCTTGGCTTTAGTAGAGCGTTCCTCCAGGTTTTTCCTCCAGTTGAGTGTCTTGTCGATTATCAACCCCAAGTACTTCACGCTGTCTTTCATTTCAAGTTTAGTATATTACCTCCAATTTCAGGGATGTGGAAGTCACTAATTTTGGTCTATTTTGTGAAGAGGCCCAAAACCGTTTTGCTAGGGTTAACATTTAAACCGTTTTTGATCGCCCATGTGATAACGGTGTTGAGAATGTCCTGCATGATTTCCCCTATTATGTTTAGGTGTTTTCCTCGAACAAGGATTGCTAGGTCGTCTGCATATTCTATACATTTGGCACATGTTCCTTCAAGTTTTTTGAGTAGCTTGTCCATCACTAGTACCCATAAGAGAGGTGATATTATTCTTCTTCTTTTACTGTAGGTCGAAAGGGCGTCTACCACATTCGTTATTTTGATATTATTTAACGCCCCTTCGATATCTAGAAACCCTCCTACGACTGACTCTTTGTATTCGAAGGCATCATCTGTTATTGCAACTACATTGTGTAGTGCGGTTTCTGTTTTTGCTCAGTTGTGGGTTTTTTATCTGCGTTCGTATATGGATGTCACAGATCCTTTCTAGTGTTTTCATAAAAAAAGATGTTAGACTTATAGGTCGGTAACCTTTTGCTTGTGTTAAGTCTTTTCTCAATTTGGGTGGGAAGACTACCCTTAATTGTTGCCACTGTTCTGGAGTGCACCCTATGTTCAGATATCCTCTAAAAATGTTCGTCAGTGGTTGTTTCAGAGTATAGGAGGGCTGGTGAGGACGAGGGTTCTGATGTTTCGGTAAGACATTTTGGAAAATGGCTGTCCAGAAGCGATTCTAGAGTTTCCGCCAAAGAAGCTCAGTTTCCGCCCTGCTTTATCAGCTTATGACTCTGTGGCTCCTTCAACAGTATGTTTTTCACTCGGGCTACCCCCTTGTCGTCGCATATTTCGGAACAGATGGCTTGCCAGGATTTCCTCTTTGCTGTTCTGGTTAGATTTTTGAATTTGCGTTTGCTTGCCTTATAGGTTTCCCAGTCTACTTCTTGGTTTGTTCTTTTTGCTATATTACACAGACGTGTTTCTTCCCTCTGAGACTCCCCTTGTTCTTTACTCTACTAAGATTGCTTGGCTGGTGAGGACAAGGGGTTTGATGTTTCGGTAAGACATTTTGGAAAATGGCTGTCCAGAAGCGATTCTAGAGTTTCCGCCATAGTAGCCCAGTTTCCGCCCTGCTCTATCAGCTTTTGACTCTGTGGCTCCTTCAACAGTATGTTTTTCACTCGGGCTACCCCCTTGTCGTCGCATATTTCGGAACATATGGTTTGCCAGGATTTCCTTTTCGCTGTTCTGGTTAGATTTTTTAATTTGCGTTTGCTGGCCTTATAGGTTTCCCAGTCTACTTCTTGGTTTGTTCTTTTTGCTATATTACACAGACGTGTTTCTTCCCTCTGAGACTCCCCTTGTTCTTTAGTCTACTAAGATTGCTTGGCTGAACTCGGTGCCAGCTAAAGTGGCCATGCAATTTCGTATGCCTTAATAACACACTTTTGAATATTTTCAGCTTCTGTATTTATTGTATACTCGTTAGTGAGCCTTATATCGTTTGGTTCGCCTAAAAGCTTTTTTAAATGTTAGTTCTTTTTGGGTTCTTAAACAATACTTTGGGTTTTTGCCCTATGTCAAGGTTAAAACCTATCCATCTGTGATCCGATAGGTAGGCGTCGTTTAGTACTCTCCAGTCGTTCGCCAAATGGATCGATTTGACCTCAGTTATGGTTATATCTTAAACCTCTCTTCAATTTTTTGTTAAAAAAGTAGACGTACAGCGTCAATAAGTCTTCAGTACTAAAATAATTTAAATGTGACTCACCTCTATCGTTTTTATTCGTGCTAACTTAAAGTGGTGTGAGCTGACATCTAATCCGACCATAAATCCCAAGTCTTGTGATCTGGTGCAAGTAACAAATTTTCTGAGGTCATCGCTTGGTGGTGGTTGCGGTGAGTCATAACGGAGGTAACATGAGGCTCCATAGAGTACCTTTAGTCTCGTCCCCCATCCCTTGGGCTTTGTGTCGTAGCACCGTGGTTCTTGGATGAAAGCTATGTCCGCTTTTCCCTCTGATAGGTAAGTGCACCCCACTGTGCTGAAGGTTTGCTTGCATCACCTTCATTAATCCTATCTTTGAAGGAGGGAATCACACAGATTACCTGGTGAAAACCGCAATGAGATTTACCCTCGAGTGTTAGTGAAGCCTCGTCTACTCCCAAAACTACCAGTTGATCTTTGCCTTCCTAGGTTTTGGTGTGGTAGAGTTTCATGCGCGCAAGGAGCGTTGCAGGATCTTCAACAAGTCCTGGGATCCATACGGACACCATGGTTCGTCTCGAAATCTCTGCCGCTGGCATGACTGCGAGGTTCGTGTCCTCCCAGTTTTGTATTCTGCAAATAATCTGTTACAGTGAATTTACCGATTTAAGATCTTTGCAGCTTACATGATATCTTCCGTTTCTAAGACCCGCTCTGGTCAAATGAAGAGGTTATGTCGGATGTGTGCACAGCACCTAATCCAGGGCATTACACATGGTTTTTTGAAACTGAGAGTGTTGCTCCTCCGGTATTTTTCCTTCTTCATTATTGTTATTATATACCACCATCTCCAAGCCGTCTAGTGTTACTTCTCCATAAGTGCTCTTGGGGCGAGGTTTTATGTGTCCTCGTGCAGTACTTAATCTTTTTCCCCCTTTGTTTGTGCCTGATTGTGGGTGAGTAAGCCTTAGTTTTATGTTATCCTGTGTTGCCCTGTATTTTTTGTGTTTAGTGTCTGAGGGTATTGTTTTCATCTTCCTCTTTCCACTGGAGTTAGTTGGGACATCCTCCGGTGACACCGTACTCTGAAGCGCTACATTGGAAGTGGAGGGGACTGATTCATCGACCTACCGCCCTCCGCCAATTTTTTCTTAGATTGCCCCAAGGGTGGATGGGACGGGTATGTCGACCTTCTATCCCCTGTGCTCTGAAGTTTGGTCCGCTTTGGGTTCAGGAATGAGTTCTGATCCCTTCTGTTTCTCTTGTTCCAGACGCTTTTTTTCCTTTGCCCTCTCTCCCTGCTGAGGTCCGGAGCACCGGCTTTTTTTCCGCATCGGAACAGTCTCCCATTCCTCGGAATTTCTAAGCCCAAAAGTAGGCGGTGAAGCACTTCTTATATCTACATTTTTTGTTGTTTGTGCCGCTGGCGACTTATCCCCTTCCGGGGCCAAGCCATCGCCGGTAGTCACAGCCTCTACCGACTCTTGGTACATCCCCACCCGAGTTTCACCAATCATTTGACTTTCCAGATTGTTTTGTAACTGTCACTTGATTGCGGACCTCCTCCCTGTTTCCAGGTACTGTCCCACAGTTTTTCTTGTGGGCTCGGTGGTCCCTTTAAGCCCTCCCTCCGCGACAAGGTGGACAATTATCGGCCTTGATTCTTTGCAAAACAAAAAAAAAAACGACGGCAAGTCTGTGAAATTGTGTTTTTGCCATTGACTCATCAGCACCTTTTTAACTAGTCAATTATTGTGAAGTCATTTAATTCACGATCAACTTACATTTTTGACATTTAATACCACCGAACGAACTACGGCGGTAATTAACCCTTAACGCTGATGCCAATAGAAGCTTATGCTGACTGTCATATGTTCGATATAGGTTCTAGTAAACTGGCACTCTCTCATTAACTTTTTGGACGTATCCGTTCTTAAAATGCATGCTTCATATTTCAATTTTGCTTTCTTTTTTCCTTTACATTTATGTTATATAGTATATGTCTAACAATGATCATTTTCTCATTTATTTTTTTGCATATTTTTATACGTTTTTATTAAAGAGATCAAATTTGGGGTAGAAATGTTATTAAAAAATCAAATAAGCATTTGCTATGAAAATAAATAAGTCATAAGGGCAAACATTTGAAAAAGTCGGTATTTAGTTACCAGAAGCAGTATTTTGACATAGGCAACACTACGTTACAGTGTCCAAATTTCGTCGCGCAAGTGACTTGAAAGTCGAAATTATACATGGTCCACATAAAAGAAAAATAACTTCAGGTTCGGACACATTTAGGTACTATCATTGGAGAACACGGATAGCCATTGGGGGTACGGAAAGTAGTGAGGTACCTTGGTATCTGGTTCGATGAACACCTATATACTTGTCAGAGCCAAAATATCTCTAGTCTTAACAAGGAGACTTGGGTGTATCTAAATGGCCCTAATAAGACAAATTATCACTTATGGTTAGCCCTCGTGATTTAATGTAACGCCATTCGACATGGAAAAGATTAGAGTGTTTGACAGACGATGTCTTAGAGTGCACAGAACGCCAGAGTCTCAATACACGAAATACTTCCCCAACACAGTTCTTTACGATAGGGCGTGTCTGAACAGGATTGAAAACTTCCCTATTAAATTAACTCGAAGGCATGTTGTTAGAGCAATATCCAGAGATAATAATCTGATCTCCAGGGCTTACTACCCAAGTGATAGGTACCATAAGAGCACGCTCCGAGCCGGAAGCTTTCCTCTACTTGGATAAATAAAAGGTTTAAATCAGAATAGAGACGGTACCAGGAATAGTCGTGTTCAGTACGACAGGAACGTCGCTTATAGCCCAGATATCTCCCGATTAAGTACCGCGATCTCAGAAGGGGACAAAATCGAGATGGAACAGCAAACCAAGAAATTTTGGTTGCTGCGAATTCAAGCTAGTTAGGCGCAGTACTATCTCGATAGTCACCAATTAAATTGTAGAATTGACAATTGGTCTACATATCCTGTCTCATCAGTGGGGCGCAATCAAGAGGGCTAGTACTCAGTGTAAGCGCGAGTCAACTCGGTTATAATTAGATTAGATTAGTAACTTTTATTTTCATAGGATAAGCTTTCTTTCAAATAAAATCGAAAAATGCTATTGCTTCTTAATTTTTTCTAACATAATATTTCTTAGAACTAATGGCGATCAATAGAAAAACTAAATATTTAGTTTAAGTTGAAAAACAAAATTTTTTTTTTTTTTAAAAGAGCACACGCGTACAAGGGGTTATGACTACCCTTAAAATGTAAATACATAACGCGAGTGGAAGGGATCAGGGAGGAAATAGGGATAAGTACTGATGCACATTGTTTTTGAATTTCTGCAGATTGTAATGAGTGGGAAATACCGAGCGTGGTAGAGCGTTCCACATTCGTGTTGTACGGCTAATAAACGAGTCTCTATACTTGACTGTACGTCCGAAGTTGGGCTTGAGGGTGAACTGATGAGCATTCCTGGCGAGACGGGTGTTACGGTGAAAGTGATAGGAGGGTGGAATGCAGCTGGCTAATTCGCTAGAGCACTGCTTATGGTAGAAGCGATAAAACAGTGTTAGACAGGAGACGTTACGACGGTGGTGAAGAGAGTCAATTGACTTTGTAACATTTTTGTCCCCTATAAGTTTTATCGCTCGATTTTGAATTCTATCAAGCAGGCTCAAGATGGTCTTTGGAGCGCCTGCCCATAAATGGGAGTTGTATTCCAGTTTGGGGCGAATGTACGCTTTATATATGGCAGCCAGATCAGATGGGGTAAAGTATTTCTTGCACCGCTTCAGGAAACCTAAACATTTCGCAGCATTTTTGGCGATAACCGTTATGTGATCATTCCAACCGAGGTTCTTATTGATACACATACCAATTACTGAAAGTTTTTCGGCTTCAGCAATGCATGCGCCATTCATGCATAATGGTCGAGGGTTTTCGTTTCGCTTTAGTGACAGAAGACAGCATTGAGTTTTGGAGGCATTAAATTCCACTCTGTTCGTAGAGCCCCATGATAGTATGCTGTTAATATCGGAATTTAATGAGTTAATCATACGCTGCCGTTCCATTTCCACGGCCGAAGATGAGGGACGTGAATTTGAAAACGAATATGAAAAACTGAGAGTACTATCATCAGCGAATGAGTGAATTGGATTAGATGTAGCAGACAGAAGATCGTTAATGAAGATTAAAAAGAGAGTCGGTGACAAAACGGAGCCCTGGGGAACACCAGCATTTATATGGTGGATATCAGACTTGGCACCGTCCAATACAACTTGAATTGAACGGCCCGAAAGAAAGTTTCTAATCCATTGAATAAGAGAATCGTCGATACCAAATGCACGCATTTTCGACAAAAGAGCCTGGTGTCAAACTCTGTCAAATGCTTTAGAAATATCAAGCGCAACAATCTTGCTACGAAAACCGTACTGCCGGTCATTGAGGAGTTTTCGTGTTTCGAGATATTTCATTAGCTGACGGTTTATCAGCGTTTCCATGACCTTGGAAAACAGGGACGTTAGTGCAATGGGTCGATAGTTGGAGGGAGAAGAAGATTCGCCTTTTTTAGGGACGGGTTGGACAAATGCTGTTTTCCATTTACTCGGGAAGAGACCAGAAGAGTAGGACAGATGAAAAAGCTTACGCAATGGTTTTGCCAACGTGGAAGAACAACTCTTCAGAAGAATTGGGGGAATACCATCTGGACCAGCGGATTTATGGATGTCAAGATCTTTGAGTACTCTTGCTACTGTACGAGTGCGGAAATAAATCCGTCCCATGGAAAAGTTGACGCGCTCAAGTACAGGAGGCGGCAAAGCAAGTTCTTGAAGTGTTGAGCTGGCGGCAAAATGGGCCGCGAGAAGATTTGCTTTGTCCACAGAGCTGACAGCTGGGGTGTCATTGTAAACAAGTGTTGGGATGGAAGATGAGATACAATTTTTTACATTCTTCACGAACGACCAAAAGCTCTTGCTACCCTTGGGACATTGTAACACTTTTTGTCTAAGACTTCGTTCGTGGGAAAATTTTGCACATCGGATTTTAGCATTGCAGTCATTTCGAGCTTGTTTGTACTTTTTTCGGGTTTCCTCAGATGGATCGGTTTTATAATTCCGAAAACTTAACTCCCTCAGCCTGATAGATTCTTTACAGCTCGAGTCGTACCACGCGTTAGTCTTTGGCTTGATTACTTTCACCCTGTGAGGGATGAAGTTCCTAAAGTAATCGTTAAGGCCGTCCCAATTGGTTTTCTCGTATTGCCAAACTACTCTTTTAGGAACTGGTTCTTTAACTGTTGGGTTGTGGTTCGAGAAGTAAGCCGATATGACACAGTGGTCCGACGAGCCTAGAGGCGACAATACGTCTAAGGTGTATTTATCAGGGTGGGAGGTAAGAAACAAGTCGAGTGTGTTGGCGGCATGACCGTCAATGTCTGGAATCCGTGTGGGCTCGTTTACAAGCTGGGTTAAATTATTTACCGCAGCGAAGATCTCGACGTACCTTCCTTCGGGTGTTGTCTGTCCAGAATGTCGAAGCCAACCAGAATTGTGTATATTGAAATCGCCCGTAATAACGATTTCAGTACGAGGATAACGGGAAACAATTCTTAAGATGGAGTCAGACAGCGCATCAAACTCATTTAAGGTAGAATTGCTGTCTAAGTTGGGGCTTCTATAAATTAAACAGTAGTGAATAATTTGCCTACGAACGGTGAGCTTTAACCACATAAAATTAAATTCCGGATTGGAACAGGGACCATATTGTGGTAAGATTTGGTAGGCGACATCACTACGGATATAAGTGGCGAGACCGCGATGAAAAAAGAATAATGGCACTAAGCTATAACCAGGAAGATTCAAATCCGAAAATTCGGACTCTGCACTTACTTGGGTTTCACAAAGTCCCAAAACAGCTGGCCTGTATTTACAGACGTGGGCGTACACAGCAAAGAAATTCGATCGTAAGCCGCGAATGTTACACACGTCTACTCGAAATTTCTCACTCATTACAAAAAGAAAAAAATTCAAAAGAAAACAAACACTAACGCTACTAAGCTTAGCTGTGACGTATAGGTTTTGTTGGATTCAAAATTGTTGTAGGTGTTATGCCCATAAAACAAAGTGCAGCGAGAACCCAACGACACCAATCAGTTACACAGCCCGCTATACATTAGATGTTAGTTGGGCATGGTCACTGCTGTGCTTTGTTTTTGCATACACAGCACAAGCAGTGACCATGGGCAACCAGCAGGCACGGTCAAAAGAAAACAAAAAAAAGAAACAAAAGAAATTGGAGCAGTGAATGTGAAAGGGGGAGGATGGCAATATGATTTAGTTTTTTTTTTTTTTATTGTTGTTATTTTGCTGTTTTGTTAATTGGCTAATTAGTTTTGTATTGTGATTGTTTGTGTGAATTTTATTATTATTTGTGTCTGATTTTGTTTATTTTATTATTTTGTGTTTTGTTGTGTTTAAAAAGATTTGAATTTTCACTGTTTCACTGATCACTTATTTAATTTTCTTTATTTGTTTTTTTTTTTTTACACGGCGCGATGCGGGTGCAGTGTTTCTGCAGCGTGTGCTTGCTCAGGCGTGCAGAGCAGTAAAATAATAATAGTAAATAAATTTTCTTTTTTGTTAAGAGCGCTCACGAAGAGCCAGTAGACAAGAGAGTATAAATTAGTTAGATTTAAGCATTTTTGGCAAGTGGATTAAGTGTTAAATTTTGAATAAATAAAATATGTGTTGAAAATGAAAATAAAAATGAAAATGTTTAAAACAGCTAATGAGCTAAACAAATCTTTAATATATAAAAAAGAACAATAAAAAAACCAATACCCGGAAGGAGGTCCACGTCCCTTTCCCTTGATATACATAATCTTGCTAATTCAGTGAATGTTTCCGTTGTAAATGCATCAGTTCTTATGTTTAAAGAATTTCCATAATATAGTATATGCAATATAAATTACTGTCGTACGACATGTTTTTCTGCAAGTTAAACAATAAGAATGCAAGTTCCCACAATCCAGCGAATAAAAGACCAATTTAAAATTTCCATTGGAAATATTATCTTTTAAAAACTGGTGCCCAAAATTTGTTTTTTTTTTTTTTTGTTCAACATAAAAGTGTGGAAACATTTTTTTAAGTTCAAATAAAAATTAAAAAATTAGTGGAATACAAAAATTTTAAGAAACAACAAAGTGACTGAAATAAAAAGTTCAAAACTGTTGTAAAAACAGCAAATTAAAAATAAACTACCAGTTTCTGAACGAACTTCAGCGGTGACGGTTGTCTATTACTTATCTTGGGTTCGCCATTTCAGCGCGAGCAAAGTGGTCCTTCAGAGCCAAATATTAAACTTGTTCACATTACAATCAACACAAAACATTCATTTCGTATTAATTAAAAATGCGCAGAAATTATTATATTGCTTATCAGTCCCCACAAATAATTTCGTATTAATAAAAAACCCGCATAATCGAATTCATATCGGAAATTGTCCCGCTAGCATTAAGCACACACACTTTTTTTGTGTATTCTTCCTTCGCACTTCCTTCGCACTCTTCGTTCTGTTCGGTATTGTTCTTCGTGTGGTTCGGTCGCGATCTAATTTAAAGGAAAAGATTTGTCGCAAGTACAGTCGCCATGAGGCTAATAAAACGTGAGCATATCGAAACGTAAACAAAAGGTGTTTAGATCCGAGCAAAAAAGCGGAGTCCTATTATGAAGCTGACATCGAATTATCTTTCGTGCTCTTATCTGCGCATTGGACAAACTTTTTACGACAATATGCTGTCGAACTTTCGTGTGACCAGAAACCCTTCAGGAACAGGAAGCTGAGGAAGATCAAGGTGGAAGTAATATCGTCAAGGTTTCGCAAATTTAACTCGTGCTAGCAAAAAATGTAAAGCGACAACTTCAACCAAACCATCAATCACACGTGCAGATGTAAAACTCCCCCGCATGGACCTTGCACGATTCGCAGGTGATCCCAAGGATTGGAGACCGTTCAGCGATGCTTTCACACCATTTATCCACAATGAATCTTCACTTTCTGGATCGAAAAAGCTGCACTGCTTGCGTTGAAGTCTACATGAAGAAGTCCTACAAGTCATCAAAGGGTTTCCTATAACAGATGATGCTTGGCAGACCTGTTACAAACTGCGACGACTGGCTTGTTCATTTGAATATAAGTAAATTGGACGCCGAAACCCATAGACATTGGAAGCCATCGCAAGAGAAAGAATTGTGGAGTCCAGGTGCCGCTCGTTGGACGCAATCGATTTGCATCTAAAATCTTCCCCTCTAGCCCAAAAATCACAATCCAGTCATCAGTTAAAAAGTAAAACCAGACATACAACAGGTTCATTGAACACTTCAACTCCCACCGAACAAACCAACATATGTTCTGTAACAAAATTTCAACAATACACATGTGCCTTCTGTTCAGGAAAGCATAAAATCTGCAGTTGTGATAAATTTAGATCACTTGAATCTGCACGAAGGTCTTCGTTCATAAGGGAGAAAAATCGTTGGATCAACTGCCTCGGAATAGGCCACAGCAGCGATAAATACCATAGCACGGCCTCCGTCAAAGTGCTGGACCAGTGCGCAAGATATTAACCGGCCAGGCTTCTCTTTGACAACGGATCAAATTAAACCGAACTCCATCATCCATGGCCATTGAGAGATTCGGCACTACCGCAGCTGGAAACTCGAATGGGGAAGTACGACTTACGATCTCACCAGCTGCATCTACTGCATCTACAAAACAATAAGTGCTCAGGTAATTCCAAAAAGAACTAATAATTTGCCCCCAGTTCAGCTTAGATAAAATAGATTGGTCACACATCAGCGGGATAAAGCTGGCCAATCCTAATTATCACACGCCAGGTGCCAACGACATTCTTATTGGATCGGATGAACTGCGACAGCTCCTTCGAACTAGGTTGATCAGGGGCCCGTTGGGTCTCCGATTGCATAGCACACCACACTTGGCTGGGTTCTTTTCGGCAAAAACGTCGACTGCGAGGCCCCATGCAACACTTACGCTAAAACCACAACCTGTATGCTTGCAGACGCTTCACTTACAAAAGCTGTTTCAGAGTTCTGGCATGTTGAATCTCTACCTGAAACTAAACACCTATCCTTCGAAGAGCGATTGTGTGAGAAACTATTTGACGACACGCATTACCGCAATAGAGATGGGCGCTATTTAGTGAAACTCGTTGCGAAATTCACGTAATGCTGCAGTTCGTTCACTGCTTCGCATGGAAAAGCAGTTTGCGAAAAATAAAGAACTCCATGCACAATACACAAATTTCATGTATCATATGGAAGAAGTCGCCATACCACTTGCGCCAAATCATCACTACTTCATGCCACACAGAGCTGTCATCAAGAATACAAGCAGTACAACAAAATTACGAGTGGTCTTCAATGCCTCTCACCGCACCACTTCCGGATATTCAATAAACGATACGCAAATGATCGACCCGCAACTTCAAGCTGATCTTTATTCAACGTTTCTCCGACTACGGTCTCATCGCTTCGCAATGAGTGCAGACGTGGCATGTACAGCTAGGAACGTATCAACGATGAGCGCATCGATTATCAACGCATCGTCTGGCGCGATTCTCTACTAGATGACAGCAAGGAATATACTATAGGTTGCTAACCGTTACCTACGGTGTAGCAGCGGCTTCTCCCTTAGCAGTGAAGTTACTTCAACAAACTACCTTGAACGAACGTCAAAATCATTCCGCCGCAAAGCACGTCATCCTCAACGACTTCTATATGGATGATCTCCTAACCGGTTGTTGCGAAGAAGCAGAACTCCAACGTCTACGAGTGAAAATATCGTCTATTCTGAGCCGCGGTGGATTTCAGTTAAGAACATGGGCTTTAAACTCTTCGCTAGTCATCAGTGGTATTCCAAAAAACGAACGAGAAACAATGCATCTCCTCGATTTCTCAGCAGAAGATAGTGTTCGAACATTGGGATTTCAATTGGAACCATTTTCGGATACACTTATGTTCGCCGTCCAGGTTCATGAAATAGATAAAACAAACTTAACTAAACGGCCGTTCTTTCAGAGACATCCGAACTTTTCGATCCTCTCGGTCTCTTATCTCCATGCACAGTTATTCCCCAGATGCTCTTCCAATGATTTTGAAGCCCCAATGTTGACTGGGATAAAGCAGTATCACATGACATCACACGGCAGTGGCTACATTACCACAATCACTTCACCTACCTCGCAGCAATCAAGTTGCCGAGATGGGTGGGTGTTGAAATTCCAAATTCTAGATCCGACATACATGGGTTTGCCGATGCATCCCAGACATCCGCACAGTTACTCATCTTGGTCACATCTTAACTTCTCACAGCGAAAACCAGGGTCGCTCTATTAAAGCAGACAACGTTAACTTTACCTCGCCTCAAGCTATGTGGAGCTGCTTTGTTGGGACGATTAATATCGTATGTCAAATCATCACTCAACTCTCCTATTCGTAATACATTCGGGTGCTCTGACTCTAATGTGCCTCTAGCATAGATTCGTCAGCACCCAGGCAAGTGGATTACGTTCGTAGCGAATCGTATCAAATTCACAACGTCGTACCACCCGACAACTGGTCTCACGTTCAATCCTCGTTAAACCATGCCGATTGTGCCACACGAGGGGTTCTCCCACAAAATCTAGCAGAACATCCGCTCTGGTGGAATGGACCACCTTGGCTCAGTTAGCCGAATCTTCATGGCCAGTTCAACAAATCTACATCTACGTCCGGAATCATCAAATATAGCTAACAGTACCACAACAGCACCTGTTTGGGAAATCATCAACCGCTTTGTATCATTAACCAAATATCCTGAGGCTTAGACGCAATCTGCGACACCGCTCAGGGTGGGCGGTCGACTTTGCAACTCTGCTTTACAACCAGAAAATCCCTTACTACTACCAGGAACCGCAAAACTCACTACTCTCATCGGTGAAGACGTTCATCACCTTACTCTCCATGCTGGTACGTAAACTATGCAAACCATGTTACAAAATCGCTTTTGGGTTCTTGGTTGCCGCAAAATTTTTCAAAAAATCTACAGATCCTGTGTTAAGTGCCGCAGATATTCATACGTTCTTCAGCAACAACTAATGGGTGATCTGCCTAGGCCTCATGTGGAAGCGTACCGGCCTTTCATGCGCAGTGGAGTGGACTTTGTCGGTCCTGTGCAGCTCCGACTGTCAAAAGGAAGAGGATCAAAATCTGTGAAGGGATATGTATCGGTTTTCATCCGCATGTCCACTGGCGCGATGCACTTGGAACTCGCAAGTGACTTATCTTCATCGACGTTCATCTCTGTTTTCAAACGATTTGTGTCACGGCGTGGTCATTGCAAGGAGCTTTTTAGTGACAATGGCACCAACTGTAAGGGCGCTGAAAAGGAATTGCGAGTTTTACTTCAGAGTGTGATAAAGGACGAAAATCTCGCAAAATATCTATCAGATGATGGAACCAAATGGCACTTCCGGGCTCGCCATACATGGGTGGCTATTGGGAAGCTGCTGTTCAACGTCTCAAATATCATCTACGACGAAACTCTGATTACATTTAAGGATTTACGACACTTTCAACAGAGATAGAAGCGTGTAGCAACTGAAGGCTGATATGCTTTATGTCTACAGATGTTAGCGATCTATCGGCACTGACTCCGGGTCATTTTTTAATCGGAGAGCCACTCAAGCTGATTCCTGAACCAAGCTCTATAGAATTTTAAACGACGTTGTTTAACAGATGGCACTTAATTTCAAACATGAGGCAGCACTTTTGGAGTGAGGAATACTTAGTGCAACTGCAACAGCGATCGAGGTGGACTCGTAAGTACTCCAACACCAAAGTGGGAGATTAAGTAGTTATTCGCGACGAAAAGACACCTCCTGCCTTATGGAAATTAGCAAGAGTTACTAAAGTGCATCCTGGCGCAGATGGGAACGTACCTGTCGTCACTCTTAAAACTGCTGAGGGGTCATTGACGCGATCTATTGTCAAGATATCTCCTGTTTTATCTGTTCAAGAAGCATCTATTGAATTTCATTTTCATATCATGTGTTTAGATTTACTTTGAACTGTTTTGTAATATATTTTTGTTTGAACAAATATTGTTATTCATTCCACGGTGGGCGGAATGTTGTAGCCAATAAGCAACTACTTTATTTTCTGAACGAACTTCAGTGGCGACGGTTGTCTTTTACTTTGCTTTGCTTCGTCATTTTAGCGCGAACATAATATATATATTGCTTCATATATAGCGCACGGTATAAAAAATAGATGGGAAGTAAAATCAAACAACAAAAATTGAATTTATTATTTCTGTAAAAAGATGGCAAAGTTCTATGTCACATTTCAAAGTCCAGCCAATTCTCAAAAATCGAAATATGATAAGTGTTGTATTTTCAACCCCAAAGTGTTTTAAATAGAAAAACCTCTTTCAACTTGCTTGACAATATTTAATTAAAAGTTAATCTACAGCTTAAACAATTGATAACCTCTTATGGAGAAAGCCAAATCAAAAAGGAACAAGCACCACGAGGCACACATTAACAAGAAAAGCATGACATCATTTTGACGTTTTATAAGAGTTGTCATTGTGCAATCAAGTAGCTGATGCTACAGCTTCCCCTCGCATGTAATTTAGGTATAATATTTAATCTTCTTGAAATGTAAACTGTCATATCTTCTGGGTGTACTTGGATTTGGAACATTCTTCTGACGGGAGGGGCTCACTGGTTGACTAGTTGATGCTGATTGAGAAGTCAGGTCCACGGAACTTTCAGCAGTAGGACTCTCCAAGATTAATGAGTCGTTTGAAGAATTTCTTCGTAGTGATCTTGGATGGCCATTCTCTGCAATAAGATTCTCAGAACGATAAGCCAAAAACAAATTACCATCCACTGCTCCGTTATTCTTGTTTCGTGATGCTTCATGATCTTCTCGAGTCCGAAGTTGGTTTTGGTGTCTTTTGTAATATTCACAATTCGAAACCACGATGTACATCTTACGACCAAGTTTCTTTAAGATAACACCAGGGGTCCACTTCTGCTTTTTGAGGTATTGGCTGAAAAATACCGGTTGTTTCAGCGAGAATTTCGTATTATCCTCGCAAGGTTTCATGGCGTTGAGGCTCTCTGGTAACATTGCCGTTAAAACTGTTCGAGGCAAACGACCATGCAACTTTTCAGCTGGCGAAATTCCTTCGCTGTCTGGCGTCGAACGATATGTCGCCAAGAAAATGGCCAAGGCATCCTCATCTTGAGTTGAGCTCTCCAAGATTTTAGACAAGGACGACTTGAATGTGCGTACTATACGCTCCGCTGCCCCATTAGACTCGGGATTGAAGGGGCCGACGTTAAGGGTCGAATCGAATTTCGGTTACAAAACTCTGAAAACTCCTTCGACGTAAATTGCGGCCCATTATCGGAAACTAGAGTCTTTGGCAAACCCTCCAATGCAAAAATTGTTTGCAACGCGTGCGTGGTTGCAAGTGAAGAAGTTGAAGTCATCTTGTCACAAGTGGAGTTGGAGTCGACCACGATAAGCCACATACTCTTTGTTTAACAATACGAAAGAGAATTTGCTAACTGAAGGACCAGCACTTGATATAGTCTGTATCAAACAAAACGAGCAAGGGAAGTAAAACAAACGAGATTTCCAAAAAAAAGTATACAAATTTATTTTGTTGTGAGATGGTACTTAGCCCTTGTGTGGTCGAAATCCAAGTGACCGAGAAACAGATTTTTAAGCAAAATTAAAGATCAAACTGTTATACAATAGAGATAGGAAATAAGCAAAGAGTAAATGACAAAATGAAACAATATGGAATGAAATGAAAGTTAGATATGTGCAAAGTAAATTGTGTAGTTAATTAAGAATCAATGATAAAAGCAAATAGATAATTTAAATTATGTGAATAAATGCATGAAACTAGATAAACTTAATGTTGAGGTATATTCGTTTATGGCTATCCAGATTAAGATTCTTAAACATTCCCCCGCCCCTGGAACAACGTTTCAGCTTAAGGGTAGTAACGCTAGCTTATGTATCGGCCGAACGAAGTTTCCGTTTTTTGTGCGGACGGTAACAACACGGATATGACCATCTGTACCGGGATGTACAGAAATAATTCGTCCAATAGCCCATTTGCCTGGCGGTAAATTAGTATCCTTTATCACCACTATATCGTTCAGTTGAAATTCTCGATGAGGAGTAAGCCAGCGGGGTCTTTGCTGTAGCGAAGTCAAATATTCCATACTCCAGCGTTTCCAAAACCCATGTAATCTTGCCTGTATGGTCTGCCAGCATAAAAGTCGGTTTTGTGGAATCTCGGATGACGGTTCAGGTACAGCTGAATAAGGTTCACCTATAATGAAATGGGCGGGTGTTAGTGGGTCGATATCTTGGTCGGATATTTTACACAAAGGACGTGAATTAAGAAGGGATTCTACTTGAGTCAATAGGGTGTACAATTGTTCAAAGGTAAGGGTGTCTGTGCCGAGTACTCGCCGAAGGTGTTGCTTGACCGACTTAACCCCGGCTTCCCACAAGCCCCCGAAGTGTGGAGCCGATGGTGGAATAAAGTGCCAAGTTATGGATTCGCGAGCAAGGGACTCGGCAACGATCGAATTGTGGTGTTCGGAGAGGGTCAGTTTATGCATATCAGACAACACTTTGGCCGATCCACGAAAGTTTGTACCGTTGTCTGAGTACATGTGTGCTGGTTTACCACGACGCGCGACAAACCGACGGAATGCGGCTAGGAATGCGTTCGTTGTAAGTTCGCTGACAAGTTCCAAATGAATCGCCTTAGTACTCAGGCATACAAATAACGCAATGTAGCCCTTGGTGATGTGCATTTTCCTTCCGACTTTCGTCTTTATAGCGATTGGACCAGCGTAGTCGCACCCACAATGCGTAAAAGGACGACTTTTGTTGATTCTTGGCTCGGGGAGATTTCCCATAATTTGTGTAGCTGTAGCTGTTCGTTGACGGAAGCATTTAATACACTCATGGGTGATCTTGCGTAAAAGATTTCTGCAGCCAATTATCCAAAACTCTTGGCGAATGTGGACGAACAACGCTGAAACTCCAGGGTGTAATAGTCGTTGGTGAAAGTCCAAGGCGATGAGGGTTGTAACATGATGTCCTTTTGGAAGAATTATCGGGTGTTTAACGTTGAAAGGGAGATCTGCTTTTTGAATTCTGCCTCCAACACGTAAAATTCGTTGTTCATCTAGAAATGGAGATAAATTAGCGATTTTACAAGTTTTAGGAAAATAACCGTGTTTTTTAAAATAGGATAAGGACTCCCCGAAACAAAGGTTTTGAATCCATCGAAGTAAAGCGTGCTTGGCATCATAAATTTCAGCCGGTAGAAGTTGGTCCGTGGTCACTTGTGTTTGCTTACGACATCTTGATATGAAACGCAATACGAAGGCTGTAATCCGAACTAAACGATGCCACGAAGAAACGCGAAGTGCTAGGGTGTTGAAAAGATGTTCGTGATGGACGACAAGATATGTTTGGTGGTGCTGTTTTTTCTCCTCTTGCTTGCAGTCTGGGTGCTCTTCAATGGTGTGAATGATAGGCCATGAGTCTTCATGCTGAGTTAACCAATGAGGTCCTGTCCACCATAGAGGATGATTCACTAAAGCCGATGGTGCTACGCCGCGCGAAGCACAGTCCGCGGGATTCTGCTCGGAGCGGACATGAAACCACCTACTTCTGGGTATGGTAGTAAGGATCTCGGCTGTCCGATTACCGACAAAAATGTCCCAACGACGAGGGGGGGATGACAGCCAAGACAAAACCACCTGTGAATCACACCAAGCAAAAACATTTGAAAAGGTCAGATTTAATGACTTTTGTATCGCGACAAGCAACCGTGTAAGCAGAAGAGCTCCGCACAATTCTAGCCGGGGAATAGTAAGCTGTTTTAATGGCGCAACCCGAGTCTTGGCAGCTACTATGTTTGTGTTAGTTGTTCCATCAGGTACGACGAATCACGAGTATATAACCGCGGCATACGCAGATGCTGAGGCATCGGAGAAACCGTGAAGTTGTAAATTTGCATGTGATAAGCCAATGCACCGTGGTACGCAGATTTTGCTAAGGAGTGGAAGCTCCTGACGTCGTTTTTGCCATAGTGTAGCGATGGGATCCGGGAGAGGATCATCCCAATTGAGATTTTGATGCCATAATTCTTGCAGTATAATTTTCAGTTGCACCACAGAAGGCGCGAGAAATCCAAGCGGATCGAAAACTCGTGCGACCTCACTGAGCAGTTGGCGCTTTGTATTGGATTTATCGATGGATAAATTAATTCGAAAAGAGAAGTTATCGAGCTCCGAATTCCAATAAAGACCGAGAACTTTAACACACGACTCATTTTCATTATCGATCGAAACACTTTCACTTTGTATTTGTCCATTTTGGAGAAGTTCTGCACAATTGCTATGCCATTTGCTTAACTTCAATCCACCTTTTGAAAGAAGTTCGACAAGCCGTTGCCGTTTATTTAAGATGTCCGGAATTGAATCTGCTCCTGACACAACGTCGTCGACATAAAAGTCATTCAAGACAACTTCTGATGCTAATGGGTAATTTTCCCGATAATCAAGTGCTAATTGCTCGAGAACCCGAACCGATAAGTATGGGGCACACGATGTGCCATACGTCACCGTGCGCAAGCGAAAATGTTCAAAAGGTTTAGTTGAGGATGTTCGCCACACGATTCGCTGGAAATCAGTGTCGTCACGGGCTATCCATATTTGGCGAAACATCTTTACGATGTCTGCGGTAAAGACATATTTATGGCGTCGAAATCTAACACAAACAGAAAAAAGGTCACGTTGAATTGGAGGACCTATCATGAGCGCATCGTTCAAGGAATTTCCTTTGGAATCTTTGACCGAACCGTCGAATACAACGCGAAGCTTCGTAGTGGCACTTTCCGGGTTATATACGGCGTGGTGAGGCAGATAAAAGACATTGGGGTTATCAACCTCCGATGAAGGAACTCGTTCCATGTGGCCTAACGACAAGTATTCTTCCATAAATTTAGAATAGGATTGGAAAAGTTCCGGATTTCTAAGGAATTTCCTTTCCATTGCTTTAAAACGAGAAACTGCATAATTGAAAGTGTCCGCGAATATTGGAGATTTTTTGAACGGAAGCCGAACAATGTATTTACCGTGCTTATCGCGTTGATGAGTTTCTGCGAAATGTTTTTCAATTGCTTTGTCTTCCGCGGAAACGATTGATCGAGGATCAACTTCCTCAATCGTCCAAAATGCTTGAAGTGCCGCGTCGATGTCAAGGACTATATGATGCGATTGAATAAATTTATTGCAATAGCTTAACGGTTCCGTACCCGAAATTAATTCACCCGCGAGGACCCAACCGAATATTGTTTTTCGCGCGATAGGATATCCGTCCGCGCCACGAATGGCCTCACCTTCAATAATGTCCCAGGCCCTTTCCGCGCCGAGCAAAATGTCTACTGGGTTCGAGTGGTTAAACGATGTATCAGCCAACTTTAGATTTGAGATGTGATTCCAAGTTGTCACATCAACCGACACCGCTGGTAATGCTGAAGTAACTCGAAGTAAAATGTAAGTATTAACCGCGATACTTGCTGAGTCGTAACGGGAGGTGATTATCATTGAAACGAGGCCTTTTGATTGTCCAGCATATTTTGCACCGATTCCGTTTATGGGTATGCGAGCATTTGTCCGTCTCAGCCCTAATCTTTTAACACAAGATTCAGTGATAAATGAAACCTGTGATCCCGTATCGATCAAAATTCGCACCAGCTGGTATTTTCCAAATTGATCCAGTACTTTACCAACAGCCGTTGGTAGCAAGGTAGAGCTCAGTGAGGACTGAGAATTTGAAGAGTAATTGGCAACAACTGGATTGATTCGCTCAGAGGTTGACGGAGTATTCGAATTAAACCAAGTAGTTTGACTAATGGTAGGTTCCGTAACACTGCTGGGCGTTTCACGAGTGCCAGGATGTACCAAACTATGATGCCGTGTATTGCAACTCCTACAGCGAAACATGGACCTGCAGCTAGATGCGCTATGCATACCACGCAAGCAATTGAAGCAAAGCTTCTTGGATTTCACAAGATCTCTTCTAGCATCTACATGCATTTTAAGAAACTCAGGACAATCTGGCAGTGCATGCGCTGAACTACAATTTGCACACCGAATAGAAGATGATACTTGCATACTCCTAACACCGACTGGCCTAGCGTTGTTACCTTCACGTGGAACCCCTTTACAGAACTCAAGTGCCTCACAACGACGTTCGAGAAATTTTAAAAAATCCCCAACAGCTGGATAATCCTGATCAACACTATCTGCTGCCCAAGCCTGCCGAGATTCTGAGTCTAATTTGCTGGTCAATAAGTAAATTATCCAAGGGTCCCTGTCGTAAGAGCTTAATGAATTAAGGCCCCTTATTACTTCGTCCGCTCCATCCGAAATTTTACGAAGAGATTTGACATTCGAAACTTGCATTGATGGTAGATGCATAAGAGTTTCCAGAAGGCTAATGACGATATACCGCGGTCTATCATACCGTTTCTCTATTCTATCCCAAGCCTGCTCATACGTAGCGTCTGACACCGGAATGTGTGTAAGCAGATTAAGCGCCTCGCCACGGAGACATGAACGTAGAAAATGAAATTTTTGAGTGGGTGATAAGTGAGTCCTATTGTTGACCGAACTCTGAAACATGTCGCGGAAAGACGGCCAATCCCGATATGAGCCCGAGAATGGTTCAATATGGATTTTGGGTAAATACGAGGTTTCTTGGGAAGAATTTATGGCGATGTGCTCAACATTTAACGCTTGCGAATCACGAATATGATTGGTAGGGCTGTTATCTAACGAAACTTTTTGCCTATCTTTCACCGCGGCCAAAAGGACTGATTTAACCTGCATGAACTTTGCTTCAAATTCGTCGAATTCCTCTTCAGGATCTACGTAGCCAATTTCGTCCTTATGTTCGTACATTTGCTGTTGCGAACTGTAAAATTTTGACCATAATTCGTCCGCCTTTTCTAACCGAACCTCAAGAGCTGCAAGTGTAATGAGCTCTGTAATATTCTCAGCAAAGGTACATAATTTTGTTAACGAGCCCTTAAGGTTACCCCGCGAAGCACGCAGAGCGGAAAGATTCACCGCGGCGATCATTTTCCCACAAGGTATGAAAATTTTCTTTTAACGAGGTTAGAAATCGCGCGCGAAATGATTTGACAAACCCAAGTCTTCAACTGTTCAAATAAGTTTCAAATTTATACCCGGATTCATACGTCAAACTTTGATATTTTGTTTAAAACAACAGCAATAAAAGTTGCTTGATTATTAGAAATTATTTCACAAGCATAAATGTTCATCAATGTACCTCTTACGAAAAGTCTTTAAAATATCACAAAATTACCAACGTTCAATAAGACAAACAGTTGGATTAGAGTTCGATTGCGATTTCGAGATGAGATTTGATTAACGGCAGTTCCGTTATCCAACGATGCGTGCACAGTAGAGCAACACCTTCACAAGGTTAATTTTTTTTTTTTTTGTTTTTTGTAGTTTAGCCGATTAAGTGTCTGAATAACTGATCACAATGGGATCCGGCTCGATGTGGGCCAATTAATATGTTTAACAATACGAAAGAGAATTTGCTAACTGAAGGACCAGCACTTGATATAGTCTGTATCAAACAAAACGAGCAAGGGAAGTAAAACAAACGAGATTTCCAAAAAAAAGTATACAAATTTATTTTGTTGTGAGATGGTACTTAGCCCTTGTGTGGTCGAAATCCAAGTGACCGAGAAACAGATTTTTAAGCAAAATTAAAGATCAAACTGTTATACAATAGAGATAGGAAATAAGCAAAGAGTAAATGACAAAATGAAACAATATGGAATGAAATGAAAGTTAGATATGTGCAAAGTAAATTGTGTAGTTAATTAAGAATCAATGATAAAAGCAAATAGATAATTTAAATTATGTGAATAAATGCATGAAACTAGATAAACTTAATGTTGAGGTATATTCGTTTATGGCTATCCAGATTAAGATTCTTAAACACTCTTCTTAAATGGCCCGGCAAAATCCACGTGCAAACGCTCCCAAACCTCAGCAGTAGTTGGCCAACTAGAATACTCTTTCGGCGAATAACTGGCATTAAGTTGACACGCTCGGCACTCCTTCACTTTCATCTCTATCTGTTCATCGTTACCAGGCCACCAGCAGTATCGTCTCGAAATCTACTTCATCCTTGTCATGCCCCAATGTCCATGATGAATCATCTCCAATACTCTTGGTTGCATAGCTTAAGGTAATACCACTCTACAAAAACTCTCGCTCTAAAAAAGAAGAAATTCAGTACACACACATAAACAGAACTTTCTACGGAAAAACGGGAGTAACTCGGCCTCAGAAAGCGGTACAAAATTTGGCCAGCCATAATTTACATACGAAATAACCTTTTTAAACAATTCATCACGATTTGACGCAGCAGCAATGTCTGCCGCCTTAACAGGAAAATCTCCATCTGTCTCTGATTTGTCGAACTCCTCGTCTGGTCCATGGGGTAAACGGGACAAACAATTCGCATTTCCATGTGATTTCGTAGGTCTGAAGCGAATCGTTAATGTGCAGCTCATAAGCATAACAGCCCACCTCTGAAAGCGATGAATGGTCATGACAGGTAATTTTTTACTCGAACTAAAAATGGTGACCAAAGGTTGATGGTCCGTGATCAGCTGGTATATTGGTGGAATTTTTTTACACCAAAAATGATTGACAGTGCCTCTTTCTCTATCTGACTGTAACCTTTTTGCGTTTCAGTGAGCGTTTTTGAAGCGAATGCGATTGACTTCTCAGTTCCATCGGGATAATGATGGGAGATCACCGCTCCAATGCCGTGCGATGAGGCGTCTGTAGCTATAGAAAGAGGCAAATCATTTCGAAAATGAACCAAACTCGAAATCTTCATGATTTTCTCCTTAAAATCATTGAACGACTTTTGCTGCTGTTTACCGCAGATGAAAAGTGCTTCCTTGGATCTGAGCTTGTTAAGTGGTGCCGCTATCTGTGCAAAATTAGGTATAAATTGATTGTAATAATTCAACTTACCCTGAAAAGCGTCCAGATCCTTAAGATTTCTCGGTTTTGGCAAGTTAACAATGGCCTTTACTCGCGTGCCTTAGGGTCGTATTCCTTTTTCGTCAATAATATGCCCTAAATATTCAATTTCGGGCTTAGAAAACTTACATTTCCCCAACCGGCATCTCAAACCGTGATCTTCAAAGCGTTGATATAGTGTCTTGAGATTTCTAAGGTGCTCAGCATTATTTCGGCCTGACACTATGATGTCATCTAAATATGAAACACAAAATCCAGGTCAGCGGTCAGTTGCTCCATGTAGCGTTGGAAAATCCCAGACGAGCTAGCGGTCCCAAAAGGGAGACGTTGATATTCAAACAATCCAAGATGCGTATTAATGACACACAGGCGCTTGGATGCCTCGTCCAGTGGAATTTGGAGGTCAGAGAGATCGAACTTTGTAAAAAAACGACTGCCTTGAAGACGATGAAACAATTCTTGGATCCGGGGAACTGGGTGTGTATCTATTTCCAACTGATTATTTATGGCGACCTTGAAATCACCACAAAGTCGAAGATCTCCATTCTGCTTTTTGGCAATGACAATAGCAGCCGCCCACTGACTGGTTTCAATTGCTCGTAAAATACCCAAACTAGTTAACCTCTCAATTTCCTTCTTGACTGCGGCCTGTTGAGCAAAAGGAACTGGCCGGTATTTAAAATACCGTGGATGACTGTCAGATTTCATCGTAAGATGAGCAACGAAATGTTTGCTGTAAAAATAGATTTGTACTCTGCACAAAGGGCTTGTGCCTGTACCGCGAGCTGCTCCCGAGACCCATCTGACAACTGCAAAATGTTCTCCTCATTTGGATACTTCACCTTAAACTGGAAAGCTTCATACCAATCGAGTCCAATTATGTTTGACGCACTTGTACTGTCAACAACGAGCAAAGTCAGCTGTCTACTCTCGCCACGCCATTGCACTGTAACAACAGTTTCGCCTCAAGGGCATAACATCACCATATGCCCTGAGAGTGCGGCTGGTGGGTAACAACTCTACATTGTTAAGTTCTCGAAAGCTCCAAAGTCCAATTAGTGAAGAAGTAGCCCCTGTGTCCACCTGAAAAGTATTTGGAGTTTGGTTTATATATAACCGTATAAACATCTTCCTCCCTCTTCGCTCCATCTCCCAATCGGATGCCAACTCATCCGTGATTGAAAAGAGTGTATTCTTTTCCGCGCTTTGAGGCTTTGATACACGTTCCTCCAGTTGATGAATGGAGTGTGCAGGTTCATGTTCTTTCCTCCGAATCTCTGAGTTTTGTTTCTTTGCAGCCCAGCCACGTGACCTTGATCGACTATACTTTTGATTTTTCTTCGTGCGCGAAGTTCCACCGTCAGATAGCTGTGGCGCTGACATACATACGCTTTTGATATGACTAGTTTTACTGCAGAGATCACAAATTCAATCCAATTGACGAATCGTGGTGTTTATTGCAACCTGGACAAGAACGTCTTACTTGGCTATCATAAGTCTTCTTAAACTTGTTGGCTGCACTAACTTCCTTAACCTCAGCAGAAACTATAGACTTTCCTTTGTCTTTAAGAATGTCACTTGCAAGCTGGGTGGACTCACAGGTGGTGGCAATATCCTTCCAGTGTAGGATTTTTCTTCTGTGTAGCTGCAATGCGAGCTGCATCATGTGGAGTGTGAAACACTATCATGTCGCGTATCATCATATCGGCATATGACTGACCGCAACCTTCTTTGCTGCAAACAAAAGCACAACTTCTTGCTACTCCTCTCAACTCTGCGATCCATTCCGCATATGACTGGCTAGGAGACTAGGAATTTACAGCGCGAGGCCAAAACATGTAATTTCGTCAATAGTGGCGAGTTAGTTTTTCCATGAGTTCTTTAAATGTATGTGTACCTACATTCTCCGTTTCAAAAAGATCCATGAGTAGTTCGTTGACATCTGGACCACACTCTGACAGAAAATGTGACTTCCGAAGGTTCTCGTCTTCCAGGGGATTTGCCGTGTAATGCTGCTGCAGCTGAAAATGATAGTTCTTCCAACTTTTTTTTTCGGAACTGAACTGACGAAATGCTGGAACTGGCATTGTTCTGCAAGGCCTTCTCCATAAATTCTTTGTTAGATTCAAAGAACTTCTACATCCAAGCTTGTTGCTGCGAAAGCATTTTTTTAGTTGCGTCGTACGTGTAGGATCTTCACCAATACTCGTTGCCACAATGTTGTATTTTAAACCCCAAAGTGTTTTAAATAGAAAAACCTCGCTCATCTTGCTTAACAATATTTAATTAAAAGTTAATATACAGCTAAAACAATTGATAACCTCTTATGGAGAAAGCCAAATCAAAAAGGAAAAAGCACCACGAGGCACAAATTAACAAGAAAAGCAAATGTCATCATTTTGACGTTTTATAAGAGTTGCCATTGTGCAATCCAGTAGCTGATGCTACAATAAGTACAGTGACAGCGAAAATACCGATTTAGAAAAAGTGAAGTGATAAAGATAAAAAAAAGATATGGAAGAAATATATACTATACATTCTAAGATAATCGATTTTTTGTAGTTTTTTTTTTAATTTTGAGGACTTAACTTCAGTCACGTGTCGGGGCTTACACGCACAATTTTTGTTTATCATCATAACTAGAGTACGCTTTAGCAATTTTTAACAAATGGAAGAAATTGTCTCACTACTTTTCATCTCACGGTGTTTTTCGAATCCGATACGTTTAACAAATTAATTTATAAATGAAATAAAAAAATAACTTTGTATCGGATAAGTTAGTTATGAAACTAAAGTACCAGATTATATAAGTAAAAGAAGAACTTATTTATGTAAAATATGAAATTCATTGGGAAAGGCCGGCATTATTAATTCTGTAATTTTGTCAAAAGAGGAAATGCAAAAAGCAATTAATGCTCTAAGTTAAAACAATTCACCTTTTAACACTATTGAAGAAGCCTTAGAACTTTCTCATGTAAAAGCCTTCACAAATAGTACAGTTTTTTATTACATACTTAACATTATTAAACCAGTCAAACGAAATGACAAAAAAATAAAAATGAGGAAGGAAATATCTTGGATATCAACAATTCAACGTGCTTACCGAATCTTTCGAAGGGCCGTTATTCAACTTGCGCTATAACGAACTATCAATTCGAACCATCAGTCGAGGAGATTGATGCGGGCGTTATATTTTTGAATATGTTTGACGGTGAAATTGAAATCGATGGCGAAAAGCAGATACTCAATGGAACATACTTGGAATGGAAGTTATCACACAATGATAGCTGAGTCAGCACACGCGCAACGAAGCTATCGATTGGAATTAAAAAAAATATAAGCTGCGTCAGCGCACGCGCCTGCTTATTGGCGGCCATGAGTCTCACAATCCCTTTTGGAACATAATGCTTGCACTTACACTTTGGCATTGAAATTAAGCTTATAAAAAGTCTGAGAGAATACATAAAGATAGTAAAAGATCGATAAAGATCGTAAGTTGGAGTAAATAAAGAGACTGCTGTCTCCCAAAAAAAAAAAAGTTGATGACTGGGACGCAAATATAGAAATTAGCAGGCTTCAGCTTTTCAAGTTATACCAGCACTCATTCAATTACAACCGATAGAAATCGCAGATGAAGAGGTACTCTCATTAGAGAAGAGATTCCTCCACACAAAAAACTCACAGCACTTACAAAAACTGCAAGTTCAAGGAGTAATTCGCGCGTTCACTGCAATTTCGTTTGCTAGTCTGAGCGTCCTTGGATGTTCCATGAAAAACTGATCATCACAGCTGAAAATCTAAGTTTAAGATATTTCGAACAATAAAGAAGTTGGTCAAAAACATAACTACGACGTCTGAACCTTTCGACGAAATCCAAAGAGTAGCCTACGATGCATTGAAGAAGAACCGCGGACGGTTCCGTTTAAGAGGGGGAGCAGTTATAGCATAACGTAATACAACCGCTTCCCACAATCCAGCGATTAATTTACTGCAAACGCAGCAGCAGCTTTCGTCAGTTCAGCAAGTTTACAAATTCCCACAGTGCACCGATTAACTTTCACTGCGAGCGCGATAGCAGTTTCTTTAATTCAGCAGTTTTTCCACATAGGATAAGGTATTCTTAATTGATGTTAGATATCGTTCAGTCATAAACCAGACTCAGATATAAAAATAACAATTTCAAAATTTCCAAAGGAAATATTGTCTTTATAACTCGCATTCAAAGTGAAATGAATGAATACTCGCAAAAGTTTTAAACAAATTAATGCAGTTCAGGACTTTCATCACATGACTTTTGAGACGATCGTCATCAAAACGATAGCATTGAACGCTACCGTCGGTCGTTTGCTTCATCCCGACGATTTGACAGCTGCCGAGCAATCCGTCTCTTATGTTTGCAACAACAATCTCGATGGTATTCCCTTGTTTTGTTTTTGTGCGCAGTAATCATCGCTTAAAAACTTCGAGATTTGCCGCAGAGTCCAATATTTATATTAATTTTTTTTTTGAAATTTCTCTCTGTGGGCTTTTCGATGAAAGACGACAGTGAAATAGCTATCGTGCAAATCAGATCGACAAGCCGATAATAACCGAAGATTTTTGCGTTACATGAAGCAAAGAAAGTATCATCACTTTGATGTCGTTCACACGACACTTTGTGAGTTACGTAATGCAAAACTATCGTCGAGGCGAGATCGTCAGACGACTATCGTCTTATGTGATGGAAACCCTGCTTTTGCTACAAAATTTGTGACGAAATCGCTGAAAATTGTATTCTGCTCAATGGATTTTTATAGTACGACTCGAAATTCCAGATAACGTCCATATCCCAAATGGATTGAAAATATTTGTTATGCAAGCAAGTGACTTCATTCACAAATCATTTCCTTTGTCTTTTTTCAAACTATAAATAAAGTCAGTGTAGAGCTTTTGTTATTTTTCTTCGATTTTTTCTTCTAATTCTTCTTTCTTATATACATTTTTTTTTAAAGACTGAGCCTGCTCTAATGTATGACTCCGTTTACATTTTTGCAATTGGACTTCAAACACTGGATCTATCACACTCACTCATTCTATCGAATTTATCATGTTCTAGAGAAACCCCTTGGGATGGCGGCCTGAGCTTACTTAATTACATAAATTCGGTAGGTATACAAGATTTTTGTTTTTGTAAAGTTTTTTGTGCAATTTGATATTTCAGGTTGAATGGAGAGGCTTAACTGGTCCAATACAATTTAAAGAAGGTCAACGTGCTCAATTTAAGCTGGATCTAGTTAAATTGAAGCAACATTCAATTCTGAAGGTGGGTGAGTGGTCTCCTCAAACACGGCTCAATATCACCGACCTTTCGATGTTTTTTGAAACGGGATCAATGAATGTGACCTTAGTAGTTGTTACAATATTGGTTAGTTGAAATTCATATTCATAAAGTTCGTGAGATAGGAATAAAAGTCCCATTCAGGAAACACCTTATGTTATGATGCACTATGGAAAAAACTTTACTGGCAACGCACGATTCTATGGATTCTGTGTGGACATTTTGGATTTGGTTGCACGTGAAACGGGATTTGATTACATATTAGATTTAGTTCCTGATCGTAAGTATGGTGCAAAGGATCCAGTAACCGGTGTATGGAACGGAATGGTCGCACAACTAATAAAATATGTATGTATATGTATTCTCAAAGCGGGCTTAGAACATGTTATCTTAATGAAAGTAGCCTTAAGTTTTGTTAACTGGAAAATGTACGACATTTAAAAACAGAATGTGGGTTTATCAAGCTTAACATTTTATCGAAATGATCGCGCAACCGATGCTACAAGTGATAGCATGGCTATGTCAAATATATCTTAAAATGTAAAATCGGTGATAAATATTATATTAAAGGTGATGGAAATGTATCTGGTTTCGTATATATACACTCTTGCTTTACCGCAACCATTATTTACGGTGTTGCCAGACTTTAATATTCATTATCTCAATCATTATAATTTGTCGCGAGAAAAATGACTCTTGACTAAGCAAGCAAGTTGGTAGCCAATTTCTACCCTACCCGGTACGCCACTTACTCAAAGGCCTTGTATTCTTTTTTATTTTAATGCAATTGGTGATTGTTCATGTAATTAGTCGGATTTTCAGAATTCAAAATTCGAATTTTGGCTTGAGGCTCTCCCGACCACAGGTAGCTTCGGTCTTAAAGTACGAGCGAACAACAGTTTAGAAGGTGGACAAATATTTCCCCTTGTAGTTTTCCGGTGTAGTACGAGAATAATATTAGGATCACTACTTGTTAAACCACACTTTATGAACAATTTTTTGTTAAAATGGATCGCTCCGGAAGGCCATTCGAACCAGGCAAATATGAACTCGAAGTATTATGGTCAATATCCCATTCTTTAGCAAAGTTACTGAAAAATGTTCAATTGAAATATCGCCCATTCCGTACTCGATAACAAAGCCGTAACCCCCAACGTGACCTTCGCCCATATGTCGGCAGGCCCAGGGTACAAAAGCCACCGAAAATTACTTCACAGGCCTCAAGACTTGGAACACATGATGGTGATGCTGATCTTCTGGCTATTTTGCTCTCAACCATGGACGAAATAGTCAGTTACAACAGCAAACACGCGTGGATCGTATCTTCAAGCTGCTGCTGAGCCTTCCTCGACTCCAGTCGATATAAATGAAATGTATCTGATAACTTTGAAAAGTCGCACGTTCCCAGCATCATGAAGGCAAAATTTAGAATTTAGTGTTTTTGAACCGCCCAAAACCAAAAACGAATCCAGTGATTCGCAGGTTTTTAAAGAGGAATAGCTCTTATTCAGACTTATGCAACAGCTTTATGGTTAGATACACTTTTTCTTTAACGTAACTGTCCAGAAGGGTCTGTAAGGAACTCCGGATTTCCTTCCGAGAGTCCTTCTTACTCGCACTACTCGTTGCTTTTTCATTATTTTTCATTTCCGACACATAAATGAAAATAACAATTACTTTTAACTGACTCACGCCTAACTTATTTACTGAGAAGTAGTTTTTCCGCCACATTTTTTCCTATATAATGAATGTTAGCTTTACTTATTCCAGAAAGCTGATCTTGCAGTTGGTTCCATGACCATCAATTATGCAAGGGAAAGTGTTATAGATTTTACAAAACCGTTTATGAACCTGGGAATCAGTATACTCTTCAAAGTAACGTAAATATGAATGTTAAATTAATGTTTCGAACTTTATCTATCTATACTTTCAGGTACCAAGTACGCAACCATCACGGCTATTCTCTTTCATGAATCCCTTAGCGTTTGAAATCTGGTTGTATGTCTTGGCAGCCTACTTTTTAGTGTCTCTAACTATATTCACCGTCGCTCGATTTTCGCCACACGAACTGCGTTACTTGAATCCTTGCGACATTGAAAACGAAATAATTGCGAACCAGTTTACTATAGGAAATAGTTTTTGGTTCACAATTGGAACTTTAATGCAGCAGGGCTCGGACATATGCCCAAGGGCTACTGCCACCCGAATTGTCAGTGCTATTTGGTGGTTTTTTACTCTTATAATGATATCGTCGTACACAGCTAACTTAGCAGCATTTCTCACTGTTGAACGAATGATAACACCAATTGAAAACGCTGAAGACTTGGCATCGCAGACGGAAATAACTTATGGGACTTTGGAGAGCGGTTCAACAATGACCTTCTTTAGAGTAATAATTTTTTTCGTTACCTTGCTTATTCATTTAAAATCAAGGCTAGAAACTGATTAGAGATCATAACATTTTCAATTTGTCACAATGAAAAGATATTTATGAAAGCATAATCGGTGCTAGAGTAGAAAAACTTAATTTTTTTTTTATTTTAAAATGCTTTCATATAATTCGCTCATGTTAAATCAAAATGCCTAAAAACACTTTTTATGGCTTATTTGTCCAAGGACTTACTATATATACTCATCATGAAAACAAACCGACAATTAAATTCAAATATATTCGTGCACTAGACACAACATTTGCAATCTGTTTACAGCTTTCGCATTTTCATTCTAAGTCAAATGAAAATTTACTTTTCCATCATATTTCACACACTTCTCTAGCGTAGCAATTGTCCTATAATGTTTTTCAAGATCCTCCGTAACTCGATCTTCAAAGGTGACTTAAATTCTTTTAGCTAACGCGTTACTTGTTGAAATGCCCGCGTTTTTTAGTTTTTGCGGAGGTACAATTTTTCTAGGACGAGATAATCTCGAACTAGCTTTGAACCAGATTGTCTATCAGATCTGATAATTTTTTAAAGCCATTTTAGTTATAATTTATCACAAAACTTACTGAAAATGGAACTAAAATACTGCTCCATATCTGCTGCACAGAATATTTACTGCTACGCTTTTTTTAGCTAAAACACAAAAATAATTTCTAATCCAAAAGATATTAAATTTATCGGGAGCTTCAGTTGTAATTAAGACAACAAGACCCGAATGTATGTACCTGTCAGTTAAGATAAAATAAAAGAGAATAAATTGATGTAGAGAAAGAGAATAAATTGATGTAGAGATTTCAAAAAACAAAATATTAAATCAGGAGAAAAAATATAAAAGAAATATAAATTATTTTAAAAAGAAATATAAATTAATTAAAACAAAATGAGGTTGACAATCCAAACTTAATTCAAATTAGAAAACGGGATTGAAAAAAGAATCGATTGAAGAGTGATAAAAGGAGAGAAGCCATTTTTTGATGTTTTCACTCTCTCACGTCTCAGGTTTTCTGGAAGACTTTGTAACAATACAGATGCCTTAATGGAAGAATCTCAAGATCTCTGAGCAACTAAAAACTTGGCGTAAAACGATTCACTTAGCGCATAATTTAAATTGCAAGTTTTTGTTTAATAAGTAGAGGTTCAATATTATTGTAGTAAGTACCGCCCCGACAAAATAATCCATACAGCAATTTAGATTTCAATAAACCATTGTACACCTACTTTAGAATAGGCAGACTACAGTAGAGACTTAGATGATATAGTATGGTCTTTTCAAATTTGTTTATGGTCCAATATAATACCCAAATAGCTAAAAATGTCGACACACTCAATTTCAAATCATCCCCCACTGCGGCTTACATTATTATTAAAGGTTAAAGGAACCTGGTGGCCCTCTGTTATACAAAAACGTTAGCAATTCGCTGAATGATAATGTAGAGAAATGCTATCGCAAACTGAGCCCTTGATAACGAACACCATTAACTTCGTTTTGTTACTAAGAAGTAATTTATGCTGCTTGAACCATGTTCGTAACATGTCTAAATCCTGATTAACGTCCGCGTATAAATTAAAATACCATCTGCTAGAATATGAGAGAGTCCTATCATCACAAAATGCTGTGATTTTGCCTTTAAATGGTTGGATTAACAAAGAATTCACATATATTAAAAACAGAATGGGACCCTAAACATAACCTTGCTGAACACCAACAATAAAGGTACTGCGAACTAAGACAGTTACTAACCTACATACGATATTGCCACCTCTTACGATTTTTTTAATTAAAGGTAAACCACTCATGAGTTAAGCCTCTAAAGCCAGCACTATAAAGTTTAAAGTCCACAATATCGAAGGGCTTAGTTATATCTATGAATAGAGTGGCAGGAATTTCAGATTTATTCAAACTATGATATCTTTTAAAACACCAGTCAATTTGAGCAAATGTGAGGGAGGATCGCCATGTAAGGGTCCAGGATACGTGGATATTTAAGCAAATTAGATTAGTGTGAAAGGCTAGGCAGTTATGCCAAAGTAGTTTGCCAGATTACGAGAATAGGAAAAAAAATGGAGGCAGGCTCAATACGCCATAGGAGAGAAACAAGTTGATTGCTAGTCAAAGTGAATCTGTTTTATTCTGTTTGTCGATTAACGATATTTTTTTATTGAACATAATATTTACAATTGTTCTTAAACCTAATTTACAATGTTTTTCTTAAAAAAACTGCTGGCTCAACAAAAGGGGCCCAGCGAAATACATTGGTTTTTCTTAAAATAAATACATTTGTGAAAAAAAAATTAAAAATTGTTGATTGTTGAACCTCGGGTTGTTCAAATCCGGGTGATGTTGATTTCTTGAGTGTTGTTATGCGGCCTCATCCGCGGTGGTGGATAGTGTCTACTTCATCGTAGAATGCATCTTACGTTCGAATGCTTCCAGTTTCAGCATGTACGTTTTTGATGCGGTGAACCATACCGGGAACCCGTAAGTGATTACGGGTCGGATGAGTTGCTTGTACAACAGTAGCTTGGTCCGTTGGCTGAGCCCGTTTTGCTTCCGCATTAGTGGATGGATCCGGTGGAATGCAAAGTTGGCTTTCTTCAGAATGGACTTGACGTGTCCGTTAAATTTCATCCGCTCATGGAATAGTATTCCAAGGAAGCGGGCATTCAGGGACGTCTTTATGATGGTGCCATTCTGGAGTCCAATTTTGATTCCTCGACAGTTAGCGGCTGATCGCCTTGTTGCTCGTCTGGCTGTTGCTATCGGCCTCCTGATACAGAGCAGCTCACTTTTGCTGGGGTTTATTCGTATACCCCACTTCCTGTAATACTCGTAGAGACGGCGGATGTGTGCCTCTACTCTCCTTGCGGCGATGGTTGGTGACATCGAGCTGGCGTATGTCAGCGAGTCATCGGCATACAAGCAGCATTTGGTGGTATTGTCCAGCGGTGGTTGGTCGCATGTCATGATGTTGAACAGCTTCGGGCCAACTTTGGATCCTTGGGCTACGCTGGCTTCCATTATTTTAAGGCTTGACCGCTCCTGGTTCACTTGGACGTAGAATTTCCTGTGGATGAGAAAGGAGTAAATGATTTTTATTAGTGACGTAGGAAAGTTGAATATTGTTAGTTTGTGGACGAGTCCTTGAATCCAAACTGTGTCGAATGCTTTCTGGATATCCAGGAAGCATGCCACAGTGACCTGGTGGTTATTCTAGGCTCTCGTCACATCATGATGAAAAATCATGAGAGGATGCAGGGTTGAATGTTTTTCCCGGAATCCATTTTGGATGTCCGGGATCGTCCTGTTGGCGGTGCAGAAGCGATTCAGCTTTCGAACGATAAGTTCTTCCAGCACTTTGCTTATTGAAGAAAAGAGGGAAATCGGTCGATACCCGTCGACATTCCCTCTGCTTTCTTTCTTGGGGATTCCAACAATTTTAGCTATTTTCCATTTCGAGGGAAAATAGCTATTATTGATGCAATTGTTCAGCAACACCGTAAGGAGGGTGAACATTGCCTGAGGTAGCTTTTTCAGGACGAAGCTGGGGATTTTGTCGGGTCCGGTCGATTTTTTGGAGTGACCGCTCATGATGATCTCCTCGATTTCTCCAGGCGTGCTGAATTCTTCCGTGTTGCTGGTGGGGTCTTCCACTGTGTTGGCCTCGTTGAAGGTTGTTATTGTTGTTGATTCCTCTGCCATCGCTACCGACCGTTGAACCTCTTCGATGAACGCTGTGTCGTTGGGGAGGTGTGGTTTGAAGTTTCCTTCGAAGTGGCTTGCAAAGGCATCTGCCTTTTCAGCAGGTGTTGATGCCTCGCCTTGTGGAGTGCTAATTATTTGGGGCATCTTAACTCCCTTCCCAATAATTTTGTTGATGTTTCTGAATGTATCGGGACCTGGCTTGATGGCTTGAAGTTTGCTCTTCAGTTTTGTGTTGTTGTAATGCTGCACGGCGTTGCGGAACATTATATTTGTGCAGTTTAGTTCGCTGCGCAGACTTTGGTATTCCGCGTTTTCCGTGTTCCATTCCCGGCGGAGAACTCGCTGGAGCCGCTTCCTGATCCGCTGCCTATGGTGGTAAACATTCTGGATGTAGACAGGTAAGTTAGCGAACCTGTCCTTCGAAGATTGTGGTCGATTTTGGTTGTCCAGCGCTGTGTTGATTGCAGATTCGAAGTCATCTATGGCAGCGTCTATCTCCGTGTTCGTCAAGTTCCGTGTCCTTGCACATGGGATTAGTAATCCTTCGGTGTCCCTCTGGAATCGCTCGACGTCAAGGTGGTTGAGATTGATGTAGTGTCCTTCGGGGCGCTGCTGGGTGAAGATCGGCTGGCTAACTTTAACTGTGAGCTGCACCGCTTCGTGGTCTGAGTCGCTGGGGATGATCTTGCATGTGTAGTTCTGCAGTTCGGGGAGAACATGGACAAGGTTGGTCGTCGCTATAAAGAAGTCCAGATAGGACGATGACCTTGTATATGTTGGCCTTGGTTGCGAGATGATGGCCAGTGACTGCTGTGATGATGTCTCCTCGAGCCAGTCTACAATGGCGTTCCCTTGAAGAGTGGTAGTGGCATCTCCCCAGAGTGGGTGTCTGGCATTGAAGTCTCCTCCTATCAGCCCGTACATGTGTTGCTGAAGCACGCTGTTCAGCTTGTTGAGGTCTGCTTTCATGTCAGCGTAGCTGGCGTTGCACCTGTTGTAGGTGCTGATAACCATCAGTGATTCTCCGGGAGCGTTCTTAATGATGATTGCTGTTGCTTCAAAGGTCTTCAGATTGTTGATGGTGGTCTGCGAGGCTTCGATGTTTTCTCTGATAAATGCTGCTGTTCCTCTCCTTCCATCGGTCTTGTCCTTCCTGAATGTTTGGTAATTCCTGAAATAGACAGAATTGCGTTGTGTTAGTAAAGTCTCGCTAACAAGAGCAATATCAGGTCTGTTTTTTTAAGGAACAGATCAAATGCTGTCCTTTTGGGGATGCTGTACAACGAGTTGACGTTGTACGCTATTATGCGGAGTCTATTTAGAATAGGCATAGTTGAAAGATGAATGTGGCTAGAGCCACGGCTTTATTTTCCTCGCTAAGTTGCGAGTAGTTGGACGGGACTGCTTGCCGAGCTTTAGCCATCACCGACAGTACGTCACTTTTAAATACCCGGTTGATTTCACCGGCTAGGTTAACACCCTCATGTTGCTGCTGCTGTTCCTGGGGGGCAGTCTTCTTGCCCTCGATCTTCCTGGTTGGGGCTGGCCTGGTCGGGGCTGGTAAGGGGAGAGGCGCAGCTTGCCGGGCAATAGAGGCAAAGCTCATGCTCGGCTTCGTGAGTTTGCACGCTGATTGCGTGGCAAACTCTCGCTGCACTTTTTTGAAGGTGGCGCTTTTTTCTTTTTCCGCCAACTTCTCCTTGTACTTAGGGCATCCATTGTAGCTTGCGGGGTGTCCTGTTGTCTTGCAGTTGGCGCAATACACATCCGGACCTGAGGAGTCCTTCCTTTGGCATTCTCCGGGCTGGTGTTGCTTGTCGCACATGACGCAGACATACGCCATCCCGCAATTTGTTGCCACGTGTCCGAACTTCTGGCAGTTTTTGCATTGGGCTATTTGTTTTGGTTTTAGTTTCTCCCAGTGCACCTTTTGGTTCAGCAGTAGCTTATGCTGATAGATCGCCGCAATTTCAGCGTCACTGGCTACTTCTACCACAAAGGCGTTGAAACTTTTCCCGTTGTTCCTCAGGGATTTGAATGCCTTTACATTGATGACAGGAATGCCTTCGGCTTTCAGCTCGTCGTGCACTTCGTTGGTGGTGTAGGAGAAGTGCACTCCTTTCAAGAGCAGAAGATTTTTCCTGTCTTCCTTTGGAGTGTAGGAGTGGCACTCAATTTTCCTGGTCCTCAGGAATTCCTTAATTGACTCGAAGCCGTCCTTTGTTTTGGTGTGGATTGTTGTTTTGGTGGTGCTGGTGTTTTGAAGGGTGAACTGGATGTTCATCCCTCTAGCGAATCTGCTTATCTCAGCGACGTTAGCTGAAAAGCAGATAATTGGTGGCATTCCGGTTTTTGGTGGAGTTGAGGTTGGCTGTTCCGTTGTTCCTTTTGATGTTTTCAGCTTTTTGGGATTATTTACTGTCGTCCATGTGGTTGTTGAGGGGCCGGGCACCGATGGTTCCATATTTGCAGCTGGTTGATTAGGTATTGCAGCGGTGGGTGCATCCGCTGTCTTTGTCCTCTTCTGGGTTTTCTTTTGAGTCTTCTTGGCTCGCTTCCCTCCTTGGGCTTGAGCCGAGCTGCTGCTGTCCTCAGATCCAGCATTGTTGTCCTTTTCAGCCTTCTCCATGTCGCTGAGGAATTCCTCATCGCTGGAGAGGCTTACGTTCTTTTGTTGTTGCGTTTCGGTGGAGACATCCTTAAGGACCTCTCCGACAATGGTTTGGAATGGTTTGGAATGATGGACCCAGATTGTTTTTAATTTCCCGCAGCAGTTGGGCTAGTGCTTCAACAGCGGCGTGGGCATTAAAATTCTTGGCCATCTTTTTGAAACTAAAAAAATATTCAGCAAGTAATACTTTCAAAAAAACGTTACTTGCTGGTTTGTCTATAAAATTATTATTAATAAAGTAAGATTATTTTTAAATTATTTTTTATGTTTTGAAAAAAACAGACAGAAAAAATTGAAATAATAATCCTTATTTTGCCTTATTATGTCTTCACAGTCTGAATGTCCGTGAACACTGATCTGTTTTATTCTTCCAAATTGTTCTGCTTAAATACTATTTGTCCCCTTAGCATTCCCAAATATGATTCAATCCACCGTTCAACTGATTGACCCAAAAATGTAATTGCAAGAATCAGATTACCCTTCCGTCTAACATCTGGCACACGAGAACCGAATGACACTTGCACCGTGCATTGGATCTTTGTTCACAAAAAATGTACTCGAGTGAACCAGTGCTTAGGCATTGGTGCAGTGCATAGTCATTAGGTCATTTGTTTTCTGTCTCGCTTGGTGCCTTTGTCTTCGCGCAGGGTGTGTTTTGTGTCGTGTGCCGATGTTATCTGATCCTGGAATAAATGAAATGATTGATCGATCATAGATCTCCCGCTTCTAAATCCAAACTGAGAGGCACTTACAAAGTCGGACCTATCTAAACAGGTAGAATTCTATATTTCATCCCTCTTTCAAAAACTTTCGAAAAAACTGATAGAAGAGAATTAGGACCATAATTATTTAGTTTCTCCCTCTTTATGAAGTGGCATTACTATGGCTGTTTTCTGTGCTTCTGGAAAAATACCCCGATGTACGCAAAAATTAAAAACGAAACATACGATAAATATCTTTCAAGACTGAGCTGGAAATTCTATCAAAAGAACAAGAATTCGATGTTTTAAGTGATGCTATGATTTTATGTATTTCGAGTGCCTTAAACTCTTCGAAGAAGAAACTTTCATTGAGTGCTCGTAAAGGGCATTGTACTATTTCATATTCGCTTATATCAACAATGGTGATCTACCTTATGTACAGTTAGAGTCAAAAGTGATTGTGCAGCTATTGGCTGAAATTTTGTTACCTTATTAAAATTTACAGGAATGATGAGTTACAGAGTGATTTCAAAAAACGTAACAAAATTTTAAGCCAACTCGACTGCACTCTCTGAGTATTGAATGCGTCTAAGAGTCATGATTTATGAAAAATAACCTCTGTTCAGGAATGGTTAATTATATATAAATTATTAATTGCTTTTCTTTAAATTATCTCATTCTAATCAATGTAATAGCTTTGTCAAATTTGAATTACTTTAATTTACGTATCAATTTTGTATTCGGTAACATGTACCAAACATCATTATAATACCCTATGTATCATTTTGGAATTATTTTTTGCATATACTATATATACAAACATATTTTTGCCGATAAGCCCCAACTGCACTTGTTAACGTTGGGAATAAACGGTACCAAGATTTCTAGATCAAGCTTCTTGCTGTCGAACAAAGTAATCTCGATCTCTTTCGTCTTGCAACCATCAGCGAAGTCGCATCGTAGTACAGTCCACCAATTTGGCTTGATCTTTTGTTTAAAGGAGAAATAAATATTATAACGTGGTTTGAATTTTGGTTATTTTTTTTTTGTTTCTCTGCGTTTCATTATTGATCAAAGTTGGTCCTCCATAAAGTCGGATAATTTGTAAATGTAAAAAAAAAATTAACATATATTTGAAACGGTTTACGCGTTGGTTGCAATACACTTTGGAGCTGGAAACATTGGATACAGTATCAAGTTTTCAAGGTAAAATTGTATCGATTTATTTGGAGATTCCTGCTGTTTTTGCTGTTTGCTGGGGTTGCTGTTTGGTTTGGTGTTTTCGCAAATTACCCCAATAGCATACATAGATTTGTGATAACAGTGTCTTATTGAACTATTACTCTCACGTGTTGGATTTAATTTGTTTTGGCAATTAAAATTATTGACGATGAATGTGCTAAGGCAATCACGTGGACATTTAAAGGGTTCGATTACTCGTGCTCATGCATATATTCTGGAGGTAGGCGACGAAGATGTCGAAAACTTAGAAACTCGGTTAGAACGTTTGGAGGAAACGTGGAAATGTTTTTGCTCAAATCAAAATGAGATTTTTCAATATTTCGAGGAAGATGGGTATGGTGACCCTGAAATTGACTTTATAGCTACAGAAACAAAATACCTTGAGGCAAAAAGTGCGTTCATAAGAGCTATTCGTAAAAACACACCTGTACATGTACCGCTTTCTACACCGCGTGTTCAACCTAACATTGATTCTTCAAATGAACTGTTAAAACAACAAGCCGCCTTGTTGGAAACCTTTCTTAAAGATTCTCCCAGTGCTAAGCCTTCAAAAGTAGTTACCGAAATTGAATTACCACAATTTAAAATATCTCCGTTCGGTGGCGACTATCGCGAGTGGCCAGAATTTCGAGACATGTTTCTAGGGACCATTGATTGTAAGAAAAAACTTCCCGGGGCTCAAAAAATGCGTTATTTAAAATCGTTCTTGCGTGATGATACTGCGAAATTATTAAGCGGGATCGAAATTGATGATTCCAACTATGAGGAGGCGTGGGAAAAACTAGAACGTCGCTATGATAAACCTTTGTTCATAGTCAACGCGCATATTGAAAGTTTTTTAAAAATGCCAACGGTGGCAATCTCGGATAGTGGTCATTTGCGTAGATTAGCGGACAAAGCGGATGAAGTTATTCGCGGTTTGAGGGCTCTAAAATCCGAAAGCCGAGACCCTTGGTTGATTTATATGTTAGTAAATAAAACGGACTTTGAAACGCGTAGGGCCTGGGCGCTTCATATAAATAACTCAGAGAAAGGAACTGTTCATGAACTTATTGACTTCTTAAATGAACGGTGCGATGCTTTAGAAGCAAGTGATACAAAACCGAGCGAATCGAAAAACCGCGGGAATAGACATTCGGCGCGTTCGGGAAGTGGTCTGAATAATATTAAAACTCTTGCTGTCTCAAACCCATTATGTCCCATGTGCAGACAAACTCATTCTCTCCCACAATGCCCTCAATTTCTAGCTCTGTCCATTACGTCTCGTCGAAGCTATGCGAGGGACCATAAGCTGTGCTACAACTGTTTAGGTAGCAATCACTCGGCTTCCAGATGTCGTTCCAAAGGTTGTTGTCCTCATTGCCGTATCCGTCATCATGTCTTAGTTCATTTGGATTCATCGGGAAGTGACACGAATTTGGATGAACCCTCTTCTTCATCGACACCTGAATCTGCTTCTTCAGCGATTGTTACCAATCACACTCAAAATGAGATTCGTCCCTCCGGTATTTTGCCAACAGTTGTGGTTCAAGTGGTAGATTCATGTGGTTACTATCAGGAGTGTCGTATGTTGCTCGACACTGGGTCCCAAGCTTCGTTCGTCACGGAAAGCTTGGTCAAAAGGTTAGGTCTTCGGCGTCGTCATGCTCGGCTTCCTATCTCTGGTATCTCGTCTCTAGAAGCTGGGGTTACTCAAGGTGCCGTGAGCCTAAAACTTAAGTCGTGTTTTGATTCCAATGAAATGGATGTTGAAGCCTACGTTTTGAAACAAATAACTTCAAAGATTCCCCTTTTGCCATTTGCTTCGAATATATCACTGCCGCTGGAAGATTTGAAATTAGCCGATCCCGGGTTTAACACCCCAGGTCCTATTGATGTTTTGCTGGGATCAGACAAGGCATGGAGTATCTTGCTGGATGGTCGTCGTACCGATAAAAACGGTAACTTGGTAGCCCATAACACAATTTTTGGATGGGTGATTACGGGTAACATCCCAGACAAGAAAATTATTTCGTTGCCGGTAGGGGTTGAACAGGATGTTGATGGTCTTCTTAAATCGTTTTGGGAAGTTGAAGAGCTTCCTCACAGCCTTCATTTGGCCGACTCGTCGGACTCTGCAGACGTTCATTTTCTTAATACCTTCTCTCGGGCGCCTGATTCCAGATATATTGTTGAGCTACCATTTCGGCAGATCGAGGTAACATTTGGTAATACCATCTCCGGGGCATTGTCAAGGCTGTCGGCTATGGAGCGTCGTTTATCTCGACAGGAAAATCTTCGGATGGAGTATTGCAACTTTATGAAGACTTACCAGGAGTTGGGCCACATGGAACGGATTCCTCAAGACGAAATCGAACCGACGTCTGGGAGGACTTTTTACTTGCCTCATCATGCTGTCGTTACCAACAAATTACGGGTTGTGTTTGATGGGTCCCATAGAGATAGTAATGGTACCAGCCTTAATGAAATGCTGCACACAGGACCTCCACTGCAGCGTAATCTAATCAATGTTTGCTTAAGGTTTCGCATTCACAAATATGTCTTTTGTGCCGACATTGTTAAAATGTTTCGGCAAATTTGGATTGATGTCAAACATCGTGATTTTCAACGCATTGTGTGGCGAGAAAGTCCCGATGATCCTATAGGACACTACCGCCTACGTACGGTCACTTATGGCACTTCCCCGGCTCCTTTTCTGTCCATGCGTGTCCTGAAACAACTTGCTTTGGATTACAAAGCGCAGTTCCCTATTGCTTCGGATTCTATATTGCATGATTTTTACGTTGATGACATCATGACAGGGTCGGATACAGTTTCAGGAATTTTAAAGCTAAAGGAAGAGTTGGTCGAATTGTTATCTTGCGGTGGTTTGAAACTAAGCAAGTGGAGTTCCAATTGTTGGCCAATTTTGAAAGGTTCAGACTGTGAAACAGCCGCGTATCTTGATTTGGATGGACTTAATAGTTACACAAAGGTCCTCGGGTTAGTTTGGAATCCTCACAGGGATATTTTTACCTTCAAGATCTCGTTAGAGAAAGAATCCTCATTGTCACCTACTAAGCGAATACTGTTGTCAGAGATTTCAAAGATCTTTGACCCTCTGGGTTTCCTTGCTCCTACCACCATTTTATTTAAAATGCTATTTCAGGAGTTATGGGTGCATAAAGTGAAGACCGGATGGGATGATCCACTGCCAGCGGATGTAGCTGCCAAATGGATTTCCTACCGAAAGGATTTGATCTACCTCGAAAAGGTTGAAATTTTGAGAAGGTGCTCTTGGAATTCGAAACAGTTTGAATTGATAGGATTTTCAGATGCCTCCGAGAAGGCATTCGCCGCAGTTCTTTATGCCCGCAGTCTGTCTGAAAGTGGAGAAATCAAGATTCAACTGGTAGCTGCAAAAACTCGGGTTGCTCCGGTCAAGCAGTTAACTATTCCCCGTCTTGAACTTTGTGGAGCCCTCTTGTTAAGTCGTCTGGTTAAACTGATTCAGAGTTCTTTGGATGTTAGGCCAGAGCGAACTTTTGTTTTTTGTGATTCGAAAATCGTGTTAGCGTGGCTTTCCTCTTCCCCTCGTCGATGGAACACTTTTGTTGCGAATCGTACCGCCGAGATTCTAGATGTCCTTCCCCGTTCTGATTGGCACTATATTCGCTCTGAGGAAAATCCAGAAGACTATGCGTCGAGAGGTGTCGAGCCTAGAAAACTATTTCAATTAGGGATTTGGTGGACGGGTCCTGCTTGGCTTGCGTTGGAAATTGGTGCGTGGCCGATCTCTGCGGAAAATATCGAATTGAAGGAGGTGCCAGAAAGGAAAAGAGAACCCGTTGTTGCTAATGTTTTGTCTGCGAAGGAAGGCCTTATCGACAAATTGGCTAAAGGAGGCTCTTCTTGGGTTCGAATCATTCGAGTTAGCCTTATTTCATCGTGTTGCCAGGAATCGTAAACTTTCTCCAAATGATTGTGTGAAAGGATTTTATCGGTCCGCAGAGTTACTTTTCGCTAAACAAACCTGTCTGTTGATGGTTCAAAAGGAGTTTTCGGAAGAAATTCGAGCTTTGAAAGCGGGAAACTATGTTTCGAATCGATCAAAGCTTTCATCTCTATCACCGTTTCTTGATAAGGATGGTCTGCTCCGGGTTGGAGGAAGAATTTCAAATGCAGTAGATGTGCCGTTCAGTGTAAAACATCCTATTATCCTTCCAAAGATCCATCCGCTCACTCAGTTGATTCTTAGAGATGCTCATTTGAAATTTCTTCATGCCGGGGTATCGGAACTTTTTGCCTTGGTGCGTCAGGAGTTTTGGATCCTTGGAAGCAGAAGCCTCATAAGGAAAATCGTTCACGATTGTATTAAATGCTTTCGCCAAACTACATCTTCACAACTCATGGGAGACCTGCCATCATCTAGACTTTCTCCTTCATTCCCCTTTGCGCACACGGGCTGCGACTACGCTGGACCAGTTACTCTTCGCCTATCAAAGGGAAGGAACTCAAGGCTTGTGAAGGGATACTTTGCCTTGTTTGTTTGCATGGTGAAAAAGGCATTACACCTGGAAGTCGTCAGTGATTTGTCCACGGATGCCTTTTTAGCAGCGCTTAGGCGATTTATTGCCAGGAGAGGGAAATGCTGCGTCATGTACTCGGACAACGGTACCAACTTTTTGGGAGCTGCGAGAACCTTATCCGAATGGTCCAAACTTGTACAATCTAAGGAACACAACGAGAGGATTACAAACACATTGGCAGCCGATAGCATCAAATGGGAGTTTATTCCACCACACAGCCCTCATTTTGGAGGGCTCTGGGAAGCGGGGGTCAAATGCGTAAAACAGCACCTTCGCCGAGTTGTAGGGAATAATATTTTGACCTTTGAGGAGATGACTACTTTGCTTTCCCAAATTGAAGCATTATTGAATTCTAGGCCTCTTTGTTCCATTTCTGACTCAGATTTGAACCCTCTAACCCCTTCTCATTTCCTTATAGGAAGACCTTACACGGCAATACCGGAACCGAGCTGTCTTGAAATTCCAATTAACCGACTTAGACGATGGGAACTTCTACAAAACATGGTGCAGGGATTTTGGCGTCGATGGCACTGTGACTACTTAACCTCGTTACAACAGCGTCCAAAATGGAAAAAGGCGTCCAGAAATTGTCAACTTGGGGACCTGGTGGTCGTTAAAGAGCACAATCTGCCACCGTCGAAATGGGCGCTAGGGCGAGTTGAAGCACTTCATCCCGGAAAGGATGATCTCTTTCGAGTGGTTTCTGTCCGCACCAAGAATGGTATCTTCAAGCGTCCCATCACGAAATTGGCTATCTTACCTTGTTCCTGAAATTCCTTCAGGGGGGCCGGCGTGTTCAGGAATGGTTAATTATATATAAATTATTAATTGCTTTTCTTTAAATTATCTCATTCTAATCAATGTAATAGCTTTGTCAAATTTGAATTACTTTAATTTACGTATCAATTTTGTATTCGGTAACATGTACCAAACATCATTATAATACCCTATGTATCATTTTGGAATTATTTTTTGCATATACTATATATACAAACATATTTTTGCCGATAAGCCCCAACTGCACTTGTTAACGTTGGGAATAAACGGTACCAAGATTTCTAGATCAAGCTTCTTGCTGTCGAACAAAGTAATCTCGATCTCTTTCGTCTTGCAACCATCAGCGAAGTCGCATCGTAGTACAGTCCACCAATTTGGCTTGATCTTTTGTTTAAAGGAGAAATAAATATTATAACGTGGTTTGAATTTTGGTTATTTTTTTTTGTTTCTCTGCGTTTCATTATTGATCAACCTCTATGAAAAAAAAATACCAAAAAAAAATTATAAGTCAAGCTGTATATATTATTTGTATTCTTAAAGGAAAAATATAAAACTCTTCCAGAATGCCGACGCATCGACTTTCAACAATTTATGTTTGTGCATTCTCGCTATTGATGGTCGCTGTCCTCACATCGCCGCATTCCATAGCGATCGCATTACGTTCGTTCGATAAATGACTAAGCGTTCAACCGTAGCCCTCCCACTAAACATTCCAACGTGATCAAGTTATCGGATCATATCCTGCGAAGAAGTCCAATGCACTGCGGACCCATAAATGGGAAAAATAAATAAAAGCGAGTGCACATTAGACGAGGTTATACGAAAATGGTAAAGTGGACGAAATGGATATTCCTAGCTGCTGGTACGTGTGGGGCTGGGCTTGTGTGCTCATGGCTTGCTGAGGCATGTGGCTGGTCAAAGGTGGAGAGTAAGCTGAATGTATGGGCGCTAAAATGAGGCGGCGGAGTTGGGATAGTGGCGAGTTCCGTATTCAACTTCGGTGCCGTCGGTCGTCGGTTAATTTTAATGTTGCAAAGCCACTTCATTACGTTGTTGTGTATTGTATGCAGTTTTATACGCTTCTAAATCCTGTTAACGTAATAAACATAATTAATTCCTAGACATTTAAAACAATACGGTAGACTAAAATGTATGACATTTTTAAATCGACGCTTTTTTATTCTCAAGCGATTTGTTTTTTTGCCAGGATTCTATGATTGAAACATATCGGAAGATGTGGCGATTTATGGAAAATAAAAAACCATCCGTTTTTACAACAACTTATGAAGATGGAATAAGGCGAGTATTAGAGGGGAACTACGCCTTCCTTATGGAATCAACAATGTTGGACTATATTGTGCAAAGGGACTGCAATTTAACTCAAATCGGTGGCCTCCTGGATGCAAAAGGTTGGCAAAATAGTAGATTTACAGTGATTGAATGAGACGTTTTTTAAGTTTTCAAATTATTAAGGTTATGGTATAGCTACACCTATGGGCTCCCCGTGGCGTGATAAAATATCCCTTTCGATTTTGGAGCTTCAGGAAAAGGGAGAAATTCAAATGCTTTACGACAAATATTGGAAGAATGCTGGAGAGACTTGCGTCCGAAAAGACAAGAGCAAGCAATCAAAAGCAAACGCTTTGGGAATCAATAACATTGGTAAAACAATTATTTTATTTGTTGGCCGTAGTAATAATTTATGTATGATTGAATCATGGCTTACTTGTTATTTAACACACTGATTGAATATTGAAACAGAAAGCTCACTTTTTGAATCAATGAATTGATATAAACTATGCCGAATCTTTCTTAGTCGGAGAGAAAGGGAACCTCATCACTTGGGTATAAGGAAAAATCGGTCAAAGGTTCTGTACCACAGTACAAATCCTACGTCTTAGCGTAAAGTAAACGTTTTTCATGGCCTACTTACTGTCGATAAATTAAGTAAGATTTTTAAATTAATTTTATATTTCACAGCATACTGTTTGGCATATAATGGTGTTTCTTTTATAAATAAAAGTTACTTTATGTTATTTTTGCTGTCAGCGGCTATATTATAATAGTACACAATTGTGCACACATGCAACTTTTTTTACGCACAGCTGGGGCTCCGTTACCACAATTCGGGTACGGAACCCTAAAAACACCTATTCTTTCAGATACAGGTATACTCGATGTCAACTTTATTTGCAGAATGCAGTTTTTCTCGAAAAATATTATCACACATCTATGGTTTTCAATGTTAAGTTTTTCTTTTTAAATGTTATCACAACAAAAAAATAGAAAACTTCAAATTGATAGTTGTGTGTTGTGAACAATCTTTATCTTAATCTCAATGTTAACACTAACGAATGACATCCAACCTTTGGATAACCAAGGCGTGTTAATTCCGTTTTCCTTAGCCTGTTCCTGTTAATACTCACATAAGAACATATTAGCACATCCCCACATTAATATAACAGTCCACTTTCCATTCCCCTTCATTATAAAAGAAAACGATTTACCAGAGCTTTAATGCTGGTAAACGACGAATAAAAACATTAAAAAGCAGCTATTTTAAGCCGAGGTGAACGACGCAGACGTCATCATCGTCATCGGTAGACAAAGAGGAGCAAGGAAAAGCTAAAAGGTAATAACATTTCAAAGGATAACGCTTCTGTGAAGACTAGGTAATATCAAAAAGATCGACTGCAGCGCATCGAGTTCATTTGATCAGAGGCTTAGGCCAATTATGAAAAGGTTTTGGACGTAAGGACTAGAAAATCAAGCGTGGCGCTCCCTATATCGCATGGAATACATAAAGAAAAATCGCGCAGTGAGGTGAAGACTATTCTCGAAAAAATCACTCCAGAAGACGATAATCTACGAGAAGATCCCGTCATATCAGAAGCAACGGGCATCAAGCCGAAACCAAGCGACCGATGAGCCAGCTGAGGCCAATAGATAATTTGACGACGAGAAGTAACGGATTCATTTAAGCGACTTAAAGATTGGAAAATCGCCGCCACTTTATATAATCTCCATCAAACCTTGGTATAGTGATCTATAGACCTTTGAGCAACTGTCAGAAAATATGGGCATGAAGAAGAAGCCATGTAAACATATTTTACGTTGTCTGATGATTCAGGGTATCGGACAAAGCCCAAGAAGATCACAAAAAATGGTGAATCTAATACAGGGTTCAACAAGGAAGGCCTTTTTAAACAAGGTTAGAGGCGTACATAATTTGCAACATTATCTCACTACAACCCAGTACAAAGGTGGTTATCACTTTTTTGAATATATAACTTAATGTTCACTTAGCCGATACTGCAGTCTACGATTTAGATAATATTGATGTTCTTTTGGGGGCTTTGCTATTTTTCCATCTTATGACAGTTGGTCAAATTAAGTTGGGAGCCAACCTTTCAACATTGTAAAGCACCATTCTTGGGTGGATTGTAGCAGGAGGAGTTGAACAACCTTCACCAAATTCGGTGGCTTGCGGAATGTATTTAGGAGAGGAGTATAATAGCACGACAATAAGTCGATTTTGTAACATTGAACAGCCAGAAAAACGCAAGAAAAGGGGCTTAAAATTGGAGACCAGCGATGTGAAAAACTCTTTGAACCAACAAAAAAAAGATGACCAGTTGGTGCTAAGATATGCGGATGATCCAGAAATACTGAGTAAATCAAAGGATACAGCGCTCCAGTGTTTTTAATCAAAATGAAAGAAACAACAGAAATGCATCAGTAATAAACAGCGTCATTGAAGGAGTATCAAAGCATATTCGTTTTCACTGCATACATAAATGACGAAGATAGAAAGTATTAACTTTTTTGGTGGCGATGTAGCCATGGACAACAGTTAAAGTGTTACAAGTTTAACACTGTCGCATACGAAACTTTGGCTGCTCCATGTCTGGCAATAAAATGCCTGCAGCGTTTAGCTCAACATAAATGTGCCAGATAACTGTTCGGGGCTGATGCAATAACAATTTGTTTCATTGCTCGGCAGGTTTCAAATTGCGAAAAAGATGCGTTGACCATCCGCAGCTACTTTAAGGTATCGCACCAGAGGACCAAGAAGTGGAGTTACACTTTTCAGTTGAAATGGATTCATCAACAGAAACGTTTCGATTGATATGGCTATCAAAATCTGATTATTTCTGTTTAAGCAATTTTACAGATGAGTAATATTTTGATGAGTTTTTGAGTTTATCGACAAACTTTGATTGTTGATTTGAAAGTCGGTCGAATACTGAAATATTGGAATCCATTCGGGCATCCACTAACAAATGCTTACAAATTCCATTTTTTCGGTTAGAAAATATTTACATCAAAAATATTTCACACACGCATAGATCGGCAACCAGTGTGCGAGAGCCAGTTGTTCACAGAACCTCACGGTGTAAAGACGTGTTTCAACTTTTCAAGTGAAAACCAGTGTGAGCATTTGTTCAACTCAATCTTTCGGCATTGCCTTTTCAATAAGCAAGCCGGTGCAGTGGGTGTGTTGCGGACCTCTGGATCCAGAGTGGTTCAGAGTGGTTCGAGCCCCAGCGGGGAAAATAAAAATCTTGTTTTTTTTTCTTTGTTAACTAATTACATTGATCCAAAACAAACGTAAAAGAAGATGAGTGGGAGACAGGAGTCCCCACGTGGAGGAGTTACGGGGAGGGTACCGCCTGACCCAAAAACAACTACGTCAACCACAACGAAGGAGAGCGGAAAGAGAAGGAGGAAGGTACAAAAGCCGACCCCGAATCTTGTGAAGCGCCCGTCCCTATCGGCTTCGGTAGAAAAGCTGCCGACTGAAGCAGGGGAACGGGCGCCAACAGCGACAATAACGGCAGCATCAATAGCAGCAGCAGCTATCACAGCAGCAGCATCAACAGCAACAACATCTGGCGAACGTGACGAGTTCCCGTACGTCTCCGACGGCGGCGAGGGCCGCTACACTGGAGACAGTAACTCGTTTCTGTCTTTGGCGGCTTCCGAAACGGACGACGAAGACGACGAGATCTGCCAACTTGAAGCGTTAATCAGGGCTGTGATGGCCAAACAATTGGCTCGGCACGAACAGGAGCGGCTTGAAGTCATTGCAAGCGCCCAGGTTATGGTGCTTGAACAGCAATTGGCTAGTACTAGCCAAAATCCGGCACCTGTTGAGAGATCACAACTACAACAGCTGCCTAAGAAGCAGCAACAATCAAAGCTGCCTAAGCAGCAGCAACAACAACAACTGCCTAAGCAGCACCAAGCACAGCAGCAACAAAAACCGCAGCAGCAGAAGCAGCCGCAGCCGCAGCTGCAGAAACAGCAACAGCAAACTACAGCGAGGCCGAAGGTGCCTCCCATCAACACATACAAACTGGAGATGAGGGACACAATAAAAATATGTAAGTCGGCGAGAATTTTATGATTAAAAGATTAAGTAACGATAGGCATGCCATACACTGCTTCTCAGTGGAAGATCACAAAAAAATTAAAAACTTATTAGAGAAAACAACGACTGAATTCTTCTCATACACGCCAAAAAGTGAAAGATTGCAGACAATGCTTCTTCGAGGTCTAGATGCGTCCGCCAATCCTGAGGAGCTCCTTCAGGAGCTTAAAGCGAAGGAATGTGACGATCTTGTATTTGTAGGGGTCAAGCCATTCACTACAGCAAAGGCCAGAAGGGAGAAACGGAAATTACCGTACTTCCTAGTCCAGCTGAGTCCTAATAGCAAATTAGATAGTCTACGGAAGATAAAAGTCCTAGATTACCAATGCATTACTTGGGAAAAATTAAACCGTAGCGATAACATCTTACAATGTATTCGCTGTCAGAGGTTCGGGCATGCCGCTTCAAACTGTCAAATGCAGTTTCGGTGCGTTAAGTGTGCATTGAACCACAAAGCGGAGGAATGTCCTCTGGGTAAGGATAGGGTTGATGATACCACGTCTTTAAAATGTATTTTATGTGGTAACTCATAATGTGACCTACGCCCAAATGGCGGCCGGCCCGAGGAGTACGGTACAACAAGCACCGAAGGTCGCTCCTCAGGTCTCACAACCTGGAGCACCTATCGGTGATGCTGATCTGCTGGCTATTTTGCTTTCTATTCAGGGGCAAATTAGTCAGCTGCAACAGCAAATACAGGAACAGGCGACACGCGTAGATCGTATCTACACTCTGCGGCCGAGTCTAACGCGCCTCCAGTCGTAATGTGTTCGCTGGTGGAGAAACCCATAAAGATCCTTTCAGTGAATGTAAATTCGCTAATAAATATCGAACGAAGAGCTGTACTCTTCAAGTTGTTAGAAGACCGAAGTCCCGATGTTCTTCTGGTTAGCGAAACCAAGCTCTCTCAGAGGCACAAGTTGAGGCACAGTCAGTATAATATTATAAGAAGAGACAGACATAACTCCAACGGAGCTGGTGGCGTCGCTATCTTTGTTAAAAAAAATCTGCGTTATAGGGTTATGTACAGTGGTGAAGTGCGTAGATTCCAGGTGCTAGAGGCATGCATCATATGCATCCCCCTCCGTAGTGGGAAGAGGCTGTATATGATCGCAGCCTATGCAACTGAAGCTACTCAACAAACCTGTTTTATCTCAGAGCTCGAGACACTTTTTCAATACTTACGTCTGGGTTCAGAGGAGAATTATTACCTCATGGCCGGAGATCTAAACGCCAAATATAGCAATTGGAGAAATCACTCACCAAACACTAGAGGGAACCTACTATTCAATTGGTGGGGTCAGAATAGTGTCGAGTATCGACTCGATTTAAAAGCGACGGATAGTCCGTCTTATCCCAGATCAGGCTCCTACATAGATCTTATGCTGTTTGACGAACGGGTACAGCTGACTGACATGGACCGACGAACAATAAACTGTCTTCACACATTCATGTATGACAGCGACCATAGCGGATTTAGTGCCGTAGTTACGATTCCCAACGAAATTGCGGAACTGGAAGAGTATGTTCAAACGCACTCTTACAATTATAGTAGGACGCGGTGGGCACGCTTCTCCCGAACAATGACAAGAGCACTCTCCTCGAACTCGCTCAACCCACCATCCAATAGAAACTTGTCGAACGGGGAGATCGACACTTACCTTAAACGGATGGACTACACCATAAAACAAACAATGGACAGAACAATTCCTAAGTACGAACTTACTGACAATGTTAACATTTACCGCAACGCTGCGATCGACGCTCTTCACCGACAAAAGAGTAGGCTACTCACAAGGCTCAAACTACTGTACAGACGCTTTACTGACCGACAAAATTCGGAGGTAAGGACACTGAAGTCACAGCTTAAAAACCTACAGCAATTATTTCAGCAAAATTACCGTGCTTCAATTAATTCGCATTGGAATACCAAAATGCGGGCTATTAAAGCTAGTAACCCTAGAATGTTCCCGAAAATTAATAAATTCCTTCGAAGGAAAAATCAGAACGAGCTTCCGTGTCTTAAGCTACCCCGAAATACGAACAACGAACAAATACTTCTTACAGCGGGCATTGATCCAGTAGAAGCGATTGAAGACGACAACTTTTTTGTGATCGAAGATCCTCAGGCGAAAGTTGAAGTAATAGGTGCGACGTTTCAAGATGTGTATAAGCTGAATGTTATCACTCACCCGAACCATGTCTTGGAAGATCGCGTCCTAGTACACAACTCCGACCTGCAGGATGATATTGAGCACTGGCGATTGGAGAATATTGGTTTTACCATGTTCAATGACGATAATTTGGCAAATGATGTCATCGCCAACGAAGGGACACATACCCCATACATCTCAAAGGAAGATCTTCTGGTTATCTTCGGCTCACTGAAAAGTAAGAAATCTGTGGGACGAAATACCAAACATTGTTCTTAAACACCTTCCTCTAGAAGCGGTAAATATTTACACTACCCTGTTTAACAATTTGCTGAATAAAATAATAAATGAACGGAATAAAGACACATCCAATCCGGCAAATCTCCGGTCGATAAGTCTCCGTCCGAACATCAGTAAGGTATTTGAAAAGGTTATCAGTAGAGCCCTGATCGAGTGGGTTGAGGACAAAAATATTATTCCGGATAACCAATTCGGTTTCAGAGCGGGGCATGATTGCATACATGCCGCGTCTAAACTGATATCGGATGTCCAATGGAACAAAGTTAAGAAACAATGCACGGGTGCCTTGCTGATTAACTTGGAAAAGACCTTTGACACTGTATGGTAGCAGGGGCTCTTTTTCAAGCTTGACCAGCTCGGCATAAGCAAACCGCTGCTGTACATAATCTTAGATATGCTCACCAGCAGACAGTTTATTGTGAAAAATGGCAGTGTGACGTCTGCTGGAACTTTTGAAATTAACAACGGTCTACAACAGGGTGCAGTAATTTCGCCGATTTTATTTACGATCTTCACAAGTGATCTTGTAGGATCTCTCCGCCACTCCATAGCGTCAAGTCCGAAGATCGAGGTTTTTTTAAGTCTTTTGCAGTGTGACTTCGAAAAGATTCAGGAATATTGCGACGATTGGAAGTTGAAGATCAATTTCCAAAAGTGCGAGACCATTCTGTTCAGGACTCCGTTGTCTAGGGCCTCTTCAAATACTAAAAAGAAGTGGCGAATGTTCTCCATCGTTGGGCAAATCGGGCAGCCACTGGCGAATCGAAGTGTTGTCAGATACCTTGGGATCTGGCTAGATCAGTATCTATATTTTAACAAACATGTAGATACTGCTCTGGCCAGAGCCAAAGCGACCTTTTCCTTGACAAAGAGACTGTTTCACAGCAGTCAACTCGATGCCAAGGTAAAGGTGATATGCTACACGGCCCTCATTTGGCCTGTCCTAGCCTATGGATGTCCCGTTTGGTTCAACGTCGGAACAAGCTTAATGGAAAAGATTCGGGTTTTCGAGAGACGATGTCTTCGGGCTTGTCTCCACTTATATAGAACTCCAGAGTCTGAGTACAAAAAATTCTATAGTAATGAAGTTCTGTACAACGGGGCAAACCTGATCAGAGTGGATAACTTCCTGATTAAACTAATTAGAAGTCATATTGCAAGAGCAATGACTTCGAACAACAACTTGATCTCCGGGGCTTTCTACCCCAATGATATGCACCATGAGACTGTGCGCCTTAACGGCCTTATTCCCCCGGAAGCTTTCCTCTATCTTTATAAAAAAGGTCTGGTCCAGGATAGATTAGCGGTGCCGCTAATCTTCCACGTTGGTCGAAAAGCTGTGAACGGGCGAGTCAACTACGACCAAGACGTCGCAAGTAGCTCACCGGGGACCTCAGGTTTAGTAGGGCGGTATCAGACCGCGACAAAGCTGATGTCGTAAGGCAATATCGATTCTATTGGTGGTTGGACGATGATTAGAACTCTCTCGTCTTTTATTTATCTTTGATGCCATTCTGGCAATGAATATAGCATGCTTCTGTCAGCCTTGGCCGGCTTACTTATATTTAAGGTAGTATAAGTAGTAAGTAATTAGTAAGTAAGTAGTTTTTAAAGTTATTTTAAGTTAGGTTAAGATTTTAGGTTTTGGATTAGAATTTAGTTTATCTTAAGGTTTAGTTATAAAACAAAATAAAACAGAAGACCTTCCACTAAGTTTTTTGTTTTTTAACAGACATCATTTTTCTTAGTTTTACATATAGTTACATAAATTTAAATATTAAAATAAACATTCGTCGAAAGACATTTATTAAATTGTTAGGATTAGCTTAGAGCGCCCACAGAGGGCCAGTAAGTTAGGTTACATATAGTTAAGTTTATTAAGCTAGCTTTAAGCGTTTTTGTCTAGCAAGTAAGTTAATGAAATGAAAAATAAAAATGCATTGAAAAAAAAAAAAAATGTGTGCGAGAGCCCAGCTCGCGCTCACACCGACACTAGTGGTAGGTCGTTTTGTGGCGGACGGGCGTTTTCATTGTGTGTTATTAATTTGTCATAATTTCTATCGAATTCTAATATGTTACTCTTCTTAGTTTTGTTTCAAGTTATGTATGCGGAACACAATATGACTCATCGAAAAGGTAACTATGATTTTAAATTGTAATTTTTAGAATGTGCGAACTAAATACTGCTTATAACATTTATGAAGTACAATGTACTAAATAAAGCATACTTTTTAAGCAGGCCTTATTTGCTGACTTATTGGAATTCTGTTAAATTTCAACTTTATTATGTTTGTTTATAGATTGATTATCCTAGAAAGAAAAAGATTTCGTCCGCCGCATAATAAAATTTGCTGAAATGATTCGGATTCAAGGTTTTGCTTTTTGTGCAATGTTATAGCCAATAATTTCAACAGAAAAACAGGACTTGCGGGAAAAGACTGATTGAGATTTTTTTTACAAAGAAATCCGAACTTAGCGAAACGAAAAGTACGATTTCTAAGCCCAGCTCGAGCCCAGAAAAACTACTGTTACTCATCATATCATTGAAGTTCGTAAGCTTTATGATTAATTAGATCTTCATTACCATCTTAATAAAATGTATAATATGGACGGGAAGGGATGTCGGCTTACATTAATAACAAACAGTGATTGATCAGAAGGGTGTTAAAAGAGTGCACATTCTAGGCTCTGAGCATGGTGAGAACGTCACAGTGGTTGAATGTGTTAATGCAATAGGGAATCCGATACCACCTGTGATTCTTTTTAGGGGAAAAAGGTAGAAGCCGGAGTATCAATTGTACACATGGCACCATGGTTTATTCTCATCTTTGACGGCGCCAAATGTCATCTGGATTTTCGTATTGCCGAAACAGCTGAAAAACATGACATTGTGCTTTATTGTTTACCATGCAATACAACGCATGAATTACATCTTCTTGACAAAGCTTGTTACAATCCTTTTCAATCGTACTGAGATCAAGAAGCTCTACAATATATGTACCAAACACGAGCCAAACAGATCACAAAAACTCGATATAGCGTTATTTTATCTAAGGTCTGGTCAAAGACCATGACGAATTGACAGATAGTTGTATCAGTGAAAGTAATCCAAACGAATGAAGCGAATCTTCACAACTAATCAAAGTAAGAAGACCTCAGGAAAATTTGACAGGATCCGATACAACCGTTACAACAGATACTGATTCACGTCAGTCTTCACTCATTGGGAATATTCAGCACTTGCAAAATCTAATCGATACCTAAAACGTCTTACGATTATCTCCCGCCACACCTGACTTTCGAATATTTTCATCTGTCTCCGCCATAGAAGACAGTTCACCACGTCGCGGCTTGCAGATTATCCACCGATTAGTAGAATATCGTGATAGTACAGCAAATGAGCAGGACAGTATAGCGTCTGAAGAAGACAATATCTTCGCATTTATAACCAGGTTCATTCCAACGAAACACTTAAGAATTTATTCTTCTTCTGACACAGAGTGACATCGAAAGTTAACTTTACCTAATTCTGATAGCGAAGACACTCAAGATGACGAACCTTTGGCTAGAATTGTCAGAAGACTGGTTTCCAAGAATTTATGCCTACACCTGACAACAGTGTTGTTAAGAACAGTACACGTAGAAAAGCCTTTGAATTGTAAAGGTCAGAGAGTAACCAAAGATTTATTAAAGACAGATAAAGACCTATAAACAAAACAAGCCACAAACAAAACAAGAAACGTTCGATTAAAAAAAAAACCAACTGAAAGTAGAAAATAGTGGTACTTTCTTGCATGTAAAGAGGAGCGGATTGCAGACGCGAGACAATGCGAGGGGTGTCATTTGTGGTAACACGATGCTTGCGTCGGCTTGACGCAATTGAATTTCCTAATTGTCAGGAAAATTTTAAAAATTTTATAGTTATCTCTACTAGTACTTACCCATTATCAGTAAGACTGATTAATGTTCCTAAGCAAATTCAGTTCCAAGGCCTTCTTTAGTTACCTTGTTTAATTGAGGCCTGACAAAATATTTTTATTTTTCAATATATAATAAAGTTTTTGAGCAGTTATGTTAATTTTCTAATTTTTGTTTGTTTGGATACGTGTTTTTAATACTATTCTTTATTTCTTTTAAATATGCGACTCCAAGTCTTACTAGTAACTTTAGCATAAAATTGAATAAAATAACTTAGAAAGTTGTTCAAGGATCTCATGGAAACACTTGATAAACGTCTGAGAAATATTTATTTTTGTATAATTAACACTCTAATAACATATAGGCTTTGTTGAATCACTTTGTTTAAAAAAGGCCCATGGCCAAGGTTCTAAAATTACCACTTTTTAAGCAATTTTTGATAAAAGATGACAAAATATATTACGTTTTCTTAATTACTTAAAATATATAAATCAAAGAATAATGCCTTGCTTTTATTTATCACCTTTTTCGAATAATTAATCAAGATATGAGTGCTTCAAATTAGGAAGGCCTTATTTATATCAGTTACCTTAGCTGTTAAACAAATTCTCGAAAGCTTCTCAGTTTCATATCTAACACATGTCTTATTACTTTCTGTAAAAATTCCAAATGAATTTTGTTCTCTTAATATAACAAAATCTCTTTAACCGCGTTACAAATTTCTTTATTTTAATAGCTCTAAAGAATTTTTAATTGAGACGAACGATTGCTTCTTAACGTAGCATCTGTAATAAACTGCGCTTTTTAGTTATAAAGAAAACATTATTTTATTTAATTTATAAATGAATATACAACTTAGTTTAGATAGATTTACTATATTCACACATCCAGTATGTTAGAACTTATCATATTATATCAAATGAATGGAAACTCCATCTGTTCCGTGCTTGTTGAGCCAGGAAAAAAACTTATTTGTTATACTTCATGTAAGATGTACTGAGAAAAAACTAAGTTTCCATTCAGTGTCAGTCAGTCAGTGTGGTCAGTCATACAGACATCCAGACAGTCAAGGCAAAATAAGGCAAAAATACGGATTATTTTTTCTGTTTTTTTTTCAAAACATATAAAAATAATTTAAAAATAATCTAACTTAATTTATAATAATTTTCTAGACAACACAGCAAGTAAAGTTTTTTTGAAAATCTTACTTGCTGAATAATTTTTTAGTTCAACAAAGATGGCCAAGAATTTTAATGTCCACGCCGCTGTTGAAGCACTAGCCCAACTGCTGCGGGAAATTAAAACCAATCTGGGTCCATCATTTCAAGCCATCGTCGGAGAGGTCCTTAAGGATGTCTCCACTGAAACCCAGCAACAACAAAAGAACGTAAGCCTCTCCAGCGATGAGGAATTCCTCAGCGACATGGAGAAGGCTGAGAAGGACAACAACGCTGGATCTGAGGACAGCAGCAGCTCGGCTCAAGCCCAAGGAGGGAAGCGAGCAAAGAAGACTCAGAAGAAAATCCAGAAGAGGACAAGGACAGCGGAAGCACCCACCGCTGTAGCACCTCCTCAACCAGCTGCAAATACGAAACCATCAATGCCCGGCCCCGCACCAACCACGTGGACGAAAGTTAATAAGCCCAAAGAGCAGCAAGCATCAAAAGGAACAACGGAACCGCCAACCTCAACCCCACCAAAAACCGGAATGCCACCAATTATCTGCTTCTCAGCTACCGTCGCTGAGATAAGCAGATTCGCCAGAGGGATGAACATCCAGTTCACCCTTCAGAACACCAGCACCACCAAAACAACAATCCACACCAAAACAAAGGACGGCTTCGAATCAATAAAAGAATTCCTGAGGACCAGGAAAATTGAATGCCACACCTACACGCCAAAGGAAGACAGGAAAAATCTCCTACTCTTGAAAGGAGTGCACTTCTCGTACACCACCAACGAAGTGCACGACGAGCTGAAAGCCGAAGGCATTCCTGTCATCAGTGGAAAGGCGTTCAAATCCCTTAGGAACAACGGGAAAAGTTTCAACGCCTTTGTGGTAGAAGCAGCCAAGGACGCTGAAATTGCGGCGATGTATCAGCATAAGCTACTGCTGAACCAAAAGGTGCACTGGGAGAAACTAAAACCGAAACAAATAGCCCAATGCAAAAAATTGTAAATTAGGTTTAAGAACAATTGTATATATTATGTTCTATAAAAATTTTATTTATTATATTATCTATTATCTAACTAAGTTGCCCTTGAACAGATGACTCGACAGATGATTGTTGTAACCAACACTTTTAAGTGCTCTTTATTTAACCTTCTTTTTAGACAGATCCTTTCTAAGTGCTTTAATCATTTCGCTTTTATTCCATTAAAGAACTTGATGGCTATTTACTTTCAGCTGTTTCCTCTAGGGTCAACAAGTGTCTCATATTTACATTGCTGTAAAGCGTCTAGAGTCTGCTGGGATTGTGGTTGTGATCAATTATCACCAACAATCACTCACATTACCGGCGTGGGTATTAAAGTGCCTTCTGCTGCACTCTGCATCTCACTCATATTGGATTCGGCCAAAACAGATTCGGAGTTTGGCCAGAGGTGATATCAAAGGTGATATTATTCAGCTGACGTTGACAAGTTGTTGGAGAGGGAAAGAAACATTCCCCTTAGCTCGGCATATTGATCTGCTTTGACAGTTGGTGATTTTGTCATCTCGGAAAGCGGTGTGAATTCAATTTCTCTGTCCTCTTTTTATTGTTTTGTGTTGTGTGCATTCAAATTAATTATTAGCGTTTGATTCCATGTGAATAAGCTTCCTGCAAACACAAAATGTTCATCTCTTAATTATTTGTCTGTTGGAAGCAACAACATCGTTGAAGTGATGTGACAGATGTTAATACCATGGTGGACGCTTAGTGAAATAGGCTATGGTTGACTAAAGCTACACTTATTACAGCATCACTCGTTAAAGATTGTCATATTTGAAAAATTATTTCAAAATTTTGAATCGTACCAATTTTATGATGAAGGCTTATCTTTTTTTTATATATTTGCAGGAGGAATTTTCGTGGTGCTTTTCGCTGGTTTAGTTGTTGGAGTTTGTACGTCAATCTACGAATTTTGTCAACATAACAGAAAGAATTATACCAAATATACAAAATGTCTGCAACAAGAAAACTTGTTAAATGTCGGCGAATGCGTTAATATAGAGACAAATCAGCGGGTTAAAATGGTGCAGCAATCTCTACTGGAAGATATGAATAACGAATTCTGTTTTGCAATGCGCTGCATTGGGTCAAGACAACGCCCAGCACTTAAACGGCGATGTTCCAAATGTACATTACAATTAAATGTTAATGATTTTGAGGAACGAGTCAGCATGCAAACGATGCTAAGGCAGACATAACTGAAGTTATTATAAAGATAAAAGAATGGTTCAGCTTTTAGTTAGTTCTTATATCAAATTGACTTGATATAATTTTTTTTAGATTCTGCAACAGTTCATACAATACAAAATTTTAAGACCACAAAAAGCCTTCAAGCATATTCTATTTTGATTGTTAAGTCGATGATCTAATGTGACAGTAAACATTAAATATATTCAAAGTTAGCGAACGTAGCTTTCTTTGTTTTTTTTTTATTTTATTAGTTTTACCTGCAACACATAGAACTCTGGTACACCTGCTTGGGTTTCCCCCAGTTCTCTGACCTTTGCAGCTCTCTTTACTTTGATTATGTTAACCAAATGCAATCAAGTCTATTATCTGAACGCAGACGTTTTTACCAATTCATCAACGCCAAAATCAAATCCGATAGATACCCATCCACACTCAAAATACGGTAACTTCAGCAGACCCAAATATGATTGTAATTTTTTCCAGCAAATCTTACGCGATCCATGATCAGGAACCCTACATGTTTCAGTTTTCTTAACAATGTCACTCCTACAATCCTTTCCTTTGTAGACCAGAAACCCGACCTATTTCAGTTTCCTTAACAGTGTCACTCCTACAACCCTTTCCTCTGTAGACTTTACACCGGAACAGTTAAAAGAGAAGATCGTAAAACTTAAAGATGTCCCCTTGTCCGGACGTCTTACCTGCTGTGGTACTCAAAAGAAGCTGCAGTTCTATGATTCAACCCTTAACTACACTTTTCAAACTATCAATTCGGCAAATAATATTTCCTTAACTCTGGAAAAATCCCAAGGTCCAAAAAAAGGATGTTTTGAACTACAGACTTATCGCAAAACTTTCGTGTTTTCGGAAGCTTTTCGAGAGCATAGACTATTGTCTAGACTCAAAGTCTTGTACAGACGATTTACTGACAGACAAAACGACGCGATAAGGACACTGAAGTCTTTGATTTAGAACCTCCAACAGCTTATCAAAGAAAATTATAGAGTTTCTATAAACTTGCATTGGAATAATAAAATTCTAATTGTGAAAGCCAGGAACCCGAGTATGCTTCCCGAGTATGCTTCCGCAAATAAATAAAATACTTCGGAGGAAAAATCAAAACGATCTTCCGAGTCTCAAGATCCATCGAATGACAGAACTCGAACAAATACTTTTCACAGTGGGCATAGGTCCGGTAAACGCAATATTTGACAACGAATTCTTTGTGATCGAAGATCCTCAGGAGAAAATTGAGGCTATAGGGGCTATTTTTCAGGAAGTGTATAAGGTAAATGACACTATTTGCCCGCATCGCGACCTGGAATATCGCGTTCTTGAGTACAATTTATTTCTTCGATATGAAGTGGCAAAATGGCGATCAGAGAACACCGGTTTTACCGAGTTCAATGCCGGTAACATGGCAAGTAATGTCAACGCCAATGAAACGACAAATCCCGTGTTTATATCAAACGCTGATCTCCAAGGCATCTTGAAGAAAAAAAAATCTGTGCGAATCGACCGAATATCGAACATTGTGCTTCGACACCTCCCACCAGAAGGGATAAATATTTACACGACCCTCTTCAATAATGCACTGAATAATACATTTTATCCAACGCATTGGAAGACGGCGGGTGCCCAGCACATACCTAAACAGGACACAAATATCTCCAATCTCCGGTCCATAAGTATTCTTCCGAACATCAGCAAGTGATGCTGAAGGTGGCACATAGAGCCCTGCTTAATTGGGCTGAGGACAAAAATATTAGTCCGGATAATCAATTTGGTTTCAATGCGGGGCATGATTACATACATGCCGCGTTTAAACTGGTATTAGATATCCAATGGAAAGTAAGAAACAATGCACTTGTGCCTGCCTGGTCGATCTGGAAAAGGCTTTCGATACCGTATGGTTAGAAGGACTCTTTCACAAGTTGAGTAGTCTGGACATCAGCAAACCACTTTTGTACATGCTTGTTAATATGCCAGTCAATTGACAGTTCATTGTGAATAATAGCAATGTAACTTCTAATAGCTTATTTATATTAAGAAATGGTCTGCAACAGGGGGCTGTCCTTTCGCTGATCCTCTTCAATGTATTCACCAGTGACCTTGTAAGATCTCTTCCCCATGTCACAGCGTACGCAGACGACTTTATTGCGTACAGATCAGGTCCGAAGATCGAAAGTATTAGAAATCCGTTGCTGCGTGACTTCGATGAGATTCAGCGATATTTCGATGGCTGGAAATTAAAAATTAACTTTCGAAAATGCGAAACTATATTGTTTAGGACGCCGTTGTCTGTGGCCTCTGGGGATACCATAACGAATTGGCGAAAGCTCTCAATTATGTGGCCGCATGGGTAGCCATTGACGAGTCGAAATGTAGTCCTATATCTTGGGATTTGACTGGACCAATATCTGTATTTAGACAAAAATATAGATGCGGCTCTTGCCAGAGCCAAAGTTGCATTTACCCTAACAAAGAAAGTGCTTTATAACCAGCAACTTAATGCTATGGTAAAAACAATCTTCTACATGGCTCTGATTCGGCCTATGCTCATCTAAGGATGCCCCGGGTGGTTCAAATTGGGAGCAAGCTTAATGGAAAAGATTCGGTTGTACGGTGTACGTGTACGTGTACGTGTACGTGTACGTGTACGTGTACGTGTACGTGTACGTGTACGTGTTCGTGTACGTGTACGTGTACGTGTACGTGTACGTGTACGTGTACGTGTACGTGTACGTGTACGTGTACGTGTACGTGTACGTGTACGTGTACGTGTACGTGTACGTGTACGTGTACGTGTACGTGTACGTGTACGTGTACGTGTACGTGTACGTGTACGTGTACGTGTACGTGTACGTGTACGTGTACGTGTACGTGTACGTGTACGTGTACGTGTACGTGTACGTGTACGTGTACGTGTACGTGTACGTGTACGTGTACGTGTACGTGTACGTGTACGTGTACGTGTACGTGTACGTGTACGTGTACGTGTACGTGTACGTGTACGTGTACGTGTACGTGTACGTGTACGTGTACGTGTACGTCTACGTGTACGTGTACGTGTACGTGTACGTGTACGTGTACGTGTACGTGTACGTGTACGTGTATGTGTACGTGTACGTGTACGTGTACGTGTACGTGTACGTGTACGTGTACGTGTACGTGTACGTGTACGTGTACGTGTACGTGTACGTGTACGTGTACGTGTACGTGTACGTGTACGTGTACGTGTACGTGTACGTGTACGTGTACGTGTACGTGTACGTGTACGTGTACGTGTACGTGTACGTGTACGTGTACGTGTACGTGTACGTGTACGTGTACGTGTACGTGTACGTGTACGTGTACGTGTACGTGTACGTGTACGTGTACGTACGTACGTACGTTTGTGCGGATTCGGACCACCTGAAAAGCTTTTGGTTAAATTCTACAGGGTGGTTTGAATTTAATAACGAAAAAACTGTCAAAAAAGGGACAATTTCACTTCTTCAATTAAAATCAGTTTGGTTTTCCAATAAAACAAAGTTCAAAATTATTTAAATTTATTGTTTACAACAACCTTAACAGATACAAAAATATGCATAAATATAAATACTGCCGTTCATAAGTTTCAGGACAAATTCATATAAAATTTTTTTTGTTCAATTTTAATGCCAAAAGTTCATGGCGCAACTTACATGAGGCAATTGAATTCAAAGAAAAAGCATCGGGAGAAAGCTAAATGACAAAGTCGAAACACAAGGCTAAAACTGCATTTCTCGAATATTGCAAGGAAGATCATAACATCCGATTTAGTTTGTTTTCCCCTGTTGTAGTTTCTTTTCATGAACCTTATCCTAGAGGTTTTTTCCAGAAAATGGCACATAGATAAAAAATCTCTCGAAATCGGCCTGAAAACAACTATCAAAATCTGCAAAGAAAACTGTTCTGAATGTGATCCTCTTAAAGCCAACAGGGACGCTACAAAAGTAGAGCGGCAGAGACAGCAAATGCCGCCATATTTTTTGCCGTTCTTTTGACATTTCTCTTCAGTAAGGTTTGCCATTTCATGATGGAAAGATATGCGAGCCAACAACGAGTCGAAATTATTAAAATTTACTACCGAAATTCGGAGTCAGTGGCCTCAACGTCAAGAGCACTACGTCCAATTTATGGTCGTCATAATCGTCCTAGCAAATCAACATTTGAGCGTCTAGTAGAAAAAATTTGAATCCACAGGCACAAAGCAAACTGTTCCCGTGCAAGTGAGACCAAGAAGTGCCTGCAGTGTCGAGAATATTGCTGCCACTGAGACTTCAGTTGCAGACAGCCCAAATGTGTCTCTCACGCGTCGTTCTCAAGCGTTGGGCATCTCTGTGACGTCGTTGTGGCGAATTTTGCTAACAGATCTTGGCCTACATCCTTACAAGATTAAATTGACGCAAAAACTGAAGCCGCTTGATCACCAGAAGCGTCGTATGTTCGGGAATTGGGCTGAGCAACAACTTGAAAATGATTCGGATTTTCATCGAAAAATCATCTTCAGCGATGAGGCTCATTTCTGGCTGAATGGCTCCGTCAATAAACAAAATATGCGGTATTGTTCAGGCAGCAATCCGCACGTACTCCATGAGTCATCATTGCATCCCATGGTGTGGTTTATGGGCCGGCGGCGTCATTGGGCCGTACTTCTTCCGTGATGATCAAAACCAGCACATTACTGTGAATGGGATCGCTACCGTTCAATGATAACCGAATATGGAGGACATGTGGTTCCAACAAGACGGTGCCACAAGCCACACAGCGAATGTCACAATCAATTTATTGGAAACTAAGTTTGGAGAACTAGTTATCTCACGAAATGCTTCAGTCGCTTGGCCGCCTAGGTCGTGCGATTTGACGCCGTTAGACTATTTCCTGTGGGGCTACGTCAAGTTTATGGTCTATGCCAACAAGCCAGCGACGATTGATGAACTTCGTATGAAAATCGAACGTGAAATCGCAGCAGTATCAGCCGATTTACGCTTGAAAACCGTCGAAAATAGGGTGCAGCGTCTGGACTTCTGCAAAAGAAATCGAGTTCCATACATAATGGCATCGAACGTACTCTTACAGGAATAAAGAATTTCATTGATATCCAAAACCATTTTTGTTTTATTTAAAAAAAATTGGAGCGCTCTTATTAACTTCCCATCAGGAAGTTCTTGTAATCGGTCCGATTTTCGAAATTCAAAATTTTTACATTTCTCCACGTTTGGCGATCCCAGGAGTCGGATTCCATCATTTTTAGAAAGATGTCTGTGTGTGTGTGTGTACGTACGTACGTACGTACGTTTGTGCGGATTCTTTCGTACAGCCTAACTCGAGAACAAATCAAGCTATCGAAGCCAAATTGATTTCATTCGAAGCGTGTGTGCATAAAGATCACCTGAAAAGCTTTTGGTTAGATTTCACAGGGTGGTTTGAGTTTTATGACGAAAAAACTGTCAAAAAAAGGGACTTTTTACCACTTCTTAAATTAAAATCAATTTAGTTTTCCAATAAAAATAGTTCAAAATTAATCAAATTTATAGTTTACAGTTACCCTATCAGATAAAAAAATATGCATAAATATATACACTGCCGTTCATAAGTTTCCGGACAAATTCAAACTAAAATTTTTTTTGTTCAATTTTAATGCCAAAAGTTTCATCAATATAATGTTTATTTAGCCAATTGACTAAACTTAGTAAGTTACTAACTATAGAGACTACCAAAAAGACTAAAACAGTTTTGAGTTGAGGCCATTTCATACATTGATATGCCCCTTTCTCTATTTCCTGATCAAAATTTCCACCCAAGTTCTTTGAAAATTGTTTCAGAAATGTGAATCTTGAAGGTCTTTCCCATTTTTCAAGACTCAGAGTGACGTCTGTAACACTGACACATGAAAACATCCTTAGAAAATTATGGAGCCATCAGTTTTTTTGTTCAAAACCTGCTCGGCTGTAGCTTGACGCTTTTTTATAGTTATAATATATTAGCAAAAAGAAGCCCATGGCGCAAATTACATGAGGCAATTGAATTTAAAGCAAAAGTATCGAGAGAAACCTAATTGAAAAAGTTAAAACACATGGATAAAACTGCATTACTCGTATATTGCAAGGAAGACCTTAACATCCGATTTAATTTGTTTTCCACTGTTGTGGTTTCTTATCATGAACCCAATCCTAGAGGTTTTTCCAGAAAATGACACAGAGATAAAAAAAATCACTCGGAATCGGCGTGGAAAATCCTACCAAAATCTGCAAAGAAAAATGGATTGAATGTGATCCTCTTTAAGCCATATATTTACCAGACAGAAAAAGATCCTTTTCTGAGCAGTTACCAGCTCGGAAGGAAGAGGTGGTCGAAATCACTGGATTAAAACTTTGTACTTTTGAACCCTTTCAAAAAGGACATAAAGTTAATCATGCCTTAATATTCCGAGCAGTGGTTAATATCTTCCAAAGAAAAGCAATCAAACAAATTTGATTGATTAAAAATAATTCCAAAAATACATGAAGTTGAGATAAGCAGTTGGTCCTCAAACTTTCAAAATATGAATCCCTATAAACAGAGGTCTTACAAAATGTAATACTTTTGAAACTAAGCTATATAAATTTGATAATTCTGGCTGTCTGATTTATAACCCTTTATTGAAGAAGTTGAAAAACAACTGCTGTTGCCAAACCTGGCAGCACTTAAGCAAGCTGACAACATATATTAATAAAAATAAAAATAAAAGTTTTTGAGCTGAATGTGGTCTTTCCTGTACGTCATCCACCATACTGAATTGGCAACATCCTTTTTTGGCGCGAGAAAGACACAATTTTTTTAGCACACTAAAATTTTTCTTCTCAACAAACATACTAATTTTTTCATTCATTGTAACGTTAAAATCTAAAAATAAAGATTGAAAGTAAGCTAAAATATTAATTTTCTCCGCCGTCAACATTCTAAAAAAATTGTGCTCCAACATAACCTTCTCAGCAATTGATACCGCACGCAGCATAACCCTGATTGCTCAAAGCACCACAAGAAGCCTGAAGAAGTCAATAACTGCTATCCAACTACATCTACCAAGAACTGTCCACTGTCAAGAGAGTAAGGTAAGTCATTTCAATGTCACAATATAAAAAAAATGGTCGAAAATCGCGAACAGCACGATCACAATCCCTTCCGCCACAAGATAATAATGAAGAATGGAACTGCGATCTATGCGAAAAACCAGACAGCGCCGACAATCTAGTTCAATGCGACCTTTGCCAGCATTGGTACCACTGGAACTGCGCAGGAGTAACATCGGATATCGAATTTAATGAGTATCAATGCGATAAATGTAAGAGTGCTAACTCGTCTAACCCCGCCACCACTCAACATAAAAATCAAAATCCAACTACGTTACAAAACGCCTCGCATTCAACACCTGTACCACAATTAAGTGCCGTGAATACCGAATTCTCCGGAGCAAACTTGGCAAGCTCTGAACCAAGCCAACAAAGTGTTTCACAAACCATCTCTATGCCACATCCAACAACATCGGTCCAGGAACTTCAACTTAATAGGTCAACGAACGCTACAATAGTCAATGAAAACTATCGGGAAACACTTGCTTCAACGGTCAACGTTGCAGCGCCGAAAACCATCACTTGGAAAGACATTTCCCAAATCGGTCAATCATATCAGCTATCTTTTCCAGTGCGTCAAGGAAACTCACAAGCTCAACAGGGCAATGAGCAGGCCCCTTCACGTAAGTCCTCAGTATCCGAATCAACCTCGAAAAAGATTTCTCTAAAATTAAAGCAGCTGGAAGAAGAACGGATCCTGCGAGAAAAACGTGAGAAAGATTATCTGGACAAAAAATATCAGATCATCAAGGAATTAGAAGAGTGTGCAAGTGGTGTTTCAGATGACCAGTCCGTTATGTCAATGGAAAAAATAAATAACTGGCTTGAAGATATAGAACTTGGCGAAAAAGAGTATCCAAACAAAACTAAGGACAACAATGAGAACATCCACAGAAAAATTAATAATGCCAGTGACCTAGTGAATAACGCGTGCACCACTAGTGAAAGTTTACCGCGTTTGGGACAACACAACTTGTCGGCCTTTAAAGCTAGTGCCTTTCTTAGTCCAGAGCAAATTGCTGCTCGACAAATTATGCCAAAGAACTTACCTTTATTTACAGGTAAACCAGAGGAATGGCCACTCTTCATAAATGCACTCGAAAACTCATCGCGCACTTGTGGCTTTACCGATGACGAAAACTTAATCCGGTTACAGAGATGTCTCAAAGGAAAGGCTTTAGAGGCCGTTCGATTCCGATTGATGTATCCACAACAGGTACCTAATGTCATTGAGACATTAAGAATGCTTTTCGGCAAGCCAGACAAAATCATAAGTTCGCTATTATCACAAGTGCGTAATGAACCAGCACCGAAAGCCGAAAAGCTGGAGACGATCATTCACTTTGCACTCTCAGTGCAAAACATTTGCGCGATAATGGAGGCAAGTCACCTACAAAGCCATCTTAATAATCCGTGTTTATTGCAGGAATTAGTAGACAAACTTCCACCGATGTTGAAATTAAATTGGGGCATCCATAAGCAAAGCTTAATGGACGTTAACTTAACTCATTTTTCTACTTGGTTGTTTAATTTAGCTCAAGCTGCTTCGGATCTCTCAGATCTTTCCAACACGGATAAAAAGTTGCAAGTAAGTGGCAAACAAAAGGCGTTTGTTCACATCCATGAACCTCAACACTACAAAATAGGTAACTGCAGGCTATGTAAAGGAAGTTGTCGAACCTTTGCCGAATGCAAACAATTCTTTGACATGACGCTGAATCAAAAATGGAAGCTAGTAAAGGAACTTAATGTTTGTCGCACATGTTTAAGTTCCCATAAAAATCAAAGATGCGCTATAGAGAAAAGATGTGGTGAGAATGGTTGTATGTACCGACATCACAGTCTACTTCACAAGCATGATAATCAACAACAAAATCATTCTAATGAGAACAGCACAAATAACTTCTTAAATTTACATAATATTAAAAATGTATCGACACTTTTCAGGATGGTTCCGATCACAGTATTCGGAAAAAAGTCACAATTTAACACATTTGCTCTTCTAGATGACGGGTCCTCCGTGACATTGATGGATGCTGATTTTGCGGACCAACTAGAACTCGAAGGCAACGCTGATCCACTATGCTTGAAGTGGACCTCAAATATGCATAGGTTCGAGAATACGTCAAGGGAAGTAAGCGCTAAAATCTCTGCTGTTGGCAAAGAAAGATGTTTTCTCATGCACAATATCCATACTGTTAAGTCCTTGAATCTCCCTGCTCAAACATTGGACGTTGACCAAATGTGTGAAAGATATCCGCACCTGAAAGGAATACCAATAAAATCGTTCAAAGATGCTAAACCAAAGATACTTATTGGACTGGAACATTGGAGTTTGGCTGTCCCACGACGTGTTAGAGAAGGTTTGCCGCTTGAACCCATTGCAACTAAAACACATCTGGGTTGGTCAATCTGCGGACCGTACTCCATTAATAAGTACGACATGCCTGAAGAATTAAACAATTTCAACGTCTGTGAATGTCAGGAACATGGCGACAACAAACTGAATGATTTAGTTGAGGAATATTTTTCTATCGAGACGATTAACACGAAATCTACGAAAGCACTGCTATCCAGCGAAGACGAAGAAGCATTGAAGATGTTAGAGAACTTTACTTTATGTGAAAACGATCGATACACAGTACCGTTGTTATGGAAATACAAACAAGTATGTTTGCCAAATAATCGCTCGACTGCTGAGCGACGATTGCAATTACTGGAAAAAAGTTGGACAATAACCATCTGTTGCGAGAGAACTTAATTGAGCAGATAAGAGATTACCAAAAAAAAGGTTACGCACGTAAATTATCCACAGCGGAAGCACAGGAAGTGAGCGAGCGTACTTGGTATTTACCAATCTTTCCAGTCTTTAATGCAAATAAGCCACACAAAGTGCGTAGGGTGTGGGACGCGGCAGCAAAGACGGACAGAGTTTCTTTAAACACAATGTTAATGCGCGGACCTGATACTCTACCGTCGCTGATCTCCGTTCTCTATGTCTTTAGGGAACGAAAAGTTGCCTTATGCGGGGACATAACAGAGATGTTCCACCAAGTGAAAATACGCACATCTGATCAATCGTCACAAAGATTTCTATGGAGGAATTCTATAACGGACCAAATAGAAGTTTTCGTTATGCAAGTTCTAATCTTTGGAGCAGCGTGTTCACCCAGCTGTGCTCAATTTGCAAAAAATAGTAATGCTTTGCGCTTTAGTAAACAGTATCCAAGAGCCGTAAATGCAATTATTGATAATCATTATGTCGATGATTTCTTGTACAGCGTTGACACGGAGGAGGAAGCTGTAACATTGGCAAAAGAGGTGCAGCACATTCACGCGCAGGGAGGTTTTTAATTCGGAAAAATGTTAAGTAATAGCGAAAGGGTGATGAATTCACTTAAAAGGGGACCGGATTCGTGCAACAAAGAATTCACGAACTGTGGAAATCTCTTATTCGTCGAAAAAATTTTAGGAATGCTATGGTCACCATCACATGACAGTTTTTCGTTTTCACTTGAAGGAAAAAATTTATCTGCGAATATGCTTGACGACGAATTTCGCCCAACCAAACGAGAACTGCTTAAAATACTTATGTCAATTTTTGACCCCTTGGGACTTATTTCAAATTTGACAAGTCTTGGTATCTCGACGGATACCAAGAGACCGATAGTCCTTCCAAGGAATCATGCAGTTACCATGCTAATAATAAAGGAGTACCACATCCGATATCAACACCAATACAATGAAACAGTTGTCAACGAGTTACGACAAAAATATAATATTCCTTCGTTAAGAGTTTTACTTAAAAAGGTCAAAGGAAAATGTCAAGTTTGCAAAAATTTAAATGCAAAACCGATCTGTCCAATAATGGCTGACCTGCCGAATATAAGACTTAAGACATTTATAAGACCATTTTCATATATTGGTATGGACTACTTCGGTCCAATGGCCGTCGCTGTCGGACGTCGCAATGAAAAACGATGGGGAGCAATTATTACACACGTGCAATTCATGTCGAAATTGCACATAGTCTTAGCACAGATTCGTGTATATTGGCATTAAAAAGATTCATCGCAAGACGGGGAACTCCGATAGAAATAAAAACTGACAATGGGACAAATTTCAGAGGGGCGACAGAGGAGCTACGAAAAGCAATTGATGGAATTGATAACGAAGAGTTGGCAAAAGAGTTTATGGACTCAAGAATCAAATGGTCGTTCATACCTCCGCTATCGCCACATATGGGCGGAGTATGGGAGCGACTGGTTCGGTCGGTTAAACAAACACTAGCTGCAATTAAGATGACTAAAACTCCATCTGATGAATTACTTTTGACAATGATGGCGGAAGTGGAGAATGTGATCAATTCGAGACCTTTAACTTACGTACCTCTTGACAGTGACAGTGAAGAGGCACTTACTCCGAACCATTTCTTGTTGGGTTCATCATGTGGTAAAAAACCATTTGGATATTTTTCTGACGATGCGGCTACACTTAAAAGAAATTGGATCATTTCTGAACAGTTTTCCAATCGCTTTTGGAAGAAGTGGATACAAGATTATTTACCTTCACTTACGAGGCGTACGAAGTGGTACGTTCCTACAAAGAGCCTGGAAGAAGGCGACGTCGTGATCGTTGTGGACGAGAATCATCCGAGAAATGTTTGGCCCAAGGCGAGAATCCTCAAACTTATCCCTGGAAGAGATGGACGCTTCAGAAGTGCGGTGATTAAAACCTCAAATAAAGTTTATACCAGGCCAGTGTCAAAACTTGCGCCTCTAGACGTCCGACGGTGTGGCAGTGATGGTAACCCGAGCTAAAGCTCTGCTTACCGGGGGGGAGTGTTGCCAAACCTGGCAGCACTTAAGCAAGCTGACAACATATATTAATAAAAATAAAAATAAAAGTTTTTGAGCTGAATGTGGTCTTTCCTGTACGTCATCCACCATACTGAATTGGCAACATCCTTTTTTGGCGCGAGAAAGACACAATTTTTTTAGCACACTAAAATTTTTCTTCTTAACAAACATACTAATTTTTTCATTCATTGTAACGTTAAAATCTAAAAATAAAGATTGAAAGTAAGCTAAAATATTAATTTTCTCCGCCGTCAACAACTGCCAAAAGCTAAGAGTTGGATACTCTTAGAAGGATTACTGGCTAAGATTTTGGGTTGTTGGTCCTATATAACAGTCGAAAATGCTTTCATTGAGTCGTTTAATGCAAGCCATGGACAGCCAGCCAGCAAAAGTAATTATCTCAAGTTTACACACCCCAAACCGAAGCCTGCAAAATTCGAAATGGAAATATCATATTAGAATTGCAGTCAATGCTGTGGACATGGAAGAACCAATAATGCCATCTACCTGACCTAGACGAAGTACAGATAGCAAGATAGAACTTCTAAAAGCGGCGGCGATGACTTAGTTGGGAGTATGCACCAACTCATCTGCAATACATGGTCAGAAGAAAGCATGCGAGATGAATGGAATCTCAGTATTGGTTGCCCAATCCTGAAGGAAGGAAGCTAATTATAGAGGTATCAATCTCCTCAAAATTGCCTTTAAGATATTTTCCGCCGTATGATGTGAACGTCTGAAGCCGTTCGTCAACAACCTTAAAGGTCCGTATCAATGTGGTTTTCGACCGGAGAAGTCCACCATACACCAAATATTAACATAACGGCAGATCTTGAAAAAAACCCAGGAGCGCCAACCTTTTCGTCAATTTCAAGATCGGTTTTGGTGTCTGTTTCGTTCACAGAGACGAGATTTATGAAATCATGCCTAGGTTTGGCATCCCTACCAAGCTCGTACTTTTGTGCAGGATGGCAATGGAGAAATCAAGCTGCTCCATTGAGGTCGGCAAAGACGTCATCGACCCACTTGATGTCAAACAACATTTTAGACAAGGTGATGCACTGTCATGCGATTTCTTCAACATCATACGTGGGGCAATAGTGCAAAAGAACCTTGCCAACGCCAGAAGGCAAAATGAGGCATATGCTGTCATAAAGAAAGATCAAACCCTGATCAGAACGTTAGCATAAACAGCTATAACTTTGAGGTAGTTGGGGCTTTGTCTATCTTGGCTCCGCTATAAATACAGATAATAACATCAGCGCTGAGATCAAACGAAGCATACCTCTAGCTATTAAAGCTAAGCCTTCTTTCGAAGAACTGAAGTGTCGCTCTATGAGACCAATATCATCCCCGTCCTACTATATGGTGTAGAAGCATGGATACTTTCAAAAGCGGATGAAAGCCCCGTTGTTTCGAGAGAAAAGTGTGATCTTTTGTCACATCTGCAACCAATTGACTTTGCCAAAAGGATAAAATACCAATCCTACGTGGACTGTAACGCCACCTCAAGTTAATAATTAAATTATTAATGACAAAAAAAGTCCAACCAGCTAACATGTTTAAAAAAATGGTAAAAATTCAATCATTTCTGCAGTCAAACTAAAAATCCATTTCCTTTAGTATCATAGAAAGGTAACTCAATCAGAAAAAAAGTATTTCCAAATTGAAATATGTTAATCTATCAAACTTTTCAATCTTGTGCACAACATTAGATAAATGTTACTAAATCAAAAACGATTATTTCCAAATTGTTGTCCTGATCACTTAAAAGAACACTTTCGTAAGTAAGTAATTACCGAAATGTTGAATTAAAATTAATGTTGAATACTCAACTTTACCTTCATACCAGCTTACCATTCCCCTACTTATCCCCATTTCAAGTAATAAATGTGATTTTAGTTTTATAGAATTTTAACTGAACCAGATAAATTATTCAACTCAATTATTATGATCTCATACCTAACAGTTCATCATGAATTTGTTTTAATCTTTATAATTATATTTTTTATTTATAAGTCTGATATGTTTTAATTCAATTAAACCAATGTATTCTTTACATCGCAAATCTTTCACAGATTTATAAGTATTTCTTACTGTGTTAGCATGTACATAATAAGTATACCCTTTAATCTATACTTTAGACGCAAATCGTATTTTATATGATTCAAAGATGCGAAAACAAATATAAACTTACGGGGAGCTAAAAAAATTAGTATCTTAAAGTTGATGTTGGGAGCAAATTAAATAGCACCTTAATGTTTTTTATTATCATGAGATGGGAAGTTCATGGTATGGGCAGGTCTACTCGCACCCAAACCAATTTTTGAAAACCCCGTTATTAACCAGAAGAAAAAGATCCAATGCTGAGTGGTTCCGAGCTCGGAAGGAAGAGGCGGTCGAAAACTCGGGACTGAAATTATGTACTTTTGAACCGTATCAAAAAGGACATAGAGATAACCACGCCTTAAAATCCCAAACAACAGTTAATATCTTCCAAAGAAAAGCAATCTAACATATTTGATTGATGAGAAATAATACCGAAAATACATGAAGTTAAGATGAGCGACCTTTCACAATGTTTATATCGAAACAATTTAAATTCTGAAAACAAAAAAAAAGCAAAGTCTGGTCACAAATTTCCCTTTGCTCATTTTAAAACAACTTTTTGAAATCCTTTTCCCTATAAAAGCATAAACAATAGTAATAGTTTAAAAGTTATTTTTCAGTGATAACTCAGCACAAGTTTTAATGAAAAGTTTTCTGAGGAACGGAAAGTTTTGAAATTGCAGAGTTCAAACGTAGCAGAGAAATTTTAATTCCCAAAAAAGAAAAAAAGTTCCAGTCATGGTTGGCGAAAGAGCTTTTGATCATGCTCAAAATTTAGTTTGTGTCACCATGCAACTGGTCCTCAAACTTTCAAAATATGAATCCCTATAAAATGTAATACTTTTGAAGCTAGGCTATATAATATTTGATAATTCTGGCTGTCTGATTTATAACACTTTATTGAAGAAGTTGAAAAACAACTGCCAAAAGCAAATACAAATTCAACTTCCAATGTTAAAGTTGTGGAAATAAACCTTTTTTTCGCAACACTAAATTTAAGATAAATCTTCCTTTGAATCTTTGAATAAGTCGATATCAAATCATCCGTTCTAATTCGAGCTCCACCCACGGAATTCAATTGAAACCAAATACATCTGAGTTTCTCAAACCACTACAATAAATCGTTCGTATTTCTCCTAATTCTTCCACTCGTTCAGCGCGACTTGCATTAAAAGAGTTTTCATAACCTATAAGAGTGAGCAAATTATTAAAAAACTATCTTCACGCCGAGTTATGTATATGCCTCCAGATATGTGCCTCCAGCCTCACCAAGATTTTGGGTAGTTGGTCCTATATTTTTGTTTTAAACAGCAGGAGATTCGTTCTTTGAGTCTTGTAATGCAATTCAACATAAAGCTCGGCAAGATAAAACTTGTGCTTTCTCCAAAACGCTTTTACAAGTCATTGCAATTTCTAAAAACCAAGAAGAAACTTTTTACAACGAGCTCACAAACTTTTCAAACTTGTGCCCAACATAAGATAAATGTTACTAAATCAAAAACGATTATTTCCAAATTTTTGTCCTGACCACGTGAAATAATACATTCGTAAGTAAGTAATTACCGAATTGTTGAATTCAAATTAATGCTTAATACGCAACTTAAATTACATAGCAGCTAACTATTCCCCAACCTATGCCCATTTCAAGTAATAAGTGTGATTTTAATTTTATAGAATTTTAACTGAATTAAATAAATTTCCTATTGATTCAACTTAATTATTATAATCTCAATCTCATACCTAATATCTCATCATGAATTTGTTTTAATTTAGTTTTGATCTTTATATTTATATTTTTAATTAATTAGTTTGATATGTTTTAATTCAATTTAACCAATGTATTCCTTATAACGCTAATCTTTCGCAGATTTATAAGCAGTGACATAACAGTTATAACCTTTTTCAAGACAAGGGTATGCTTTAACCGGTAACCCTAAATAATTGTATATCTCCCTTGAAATAACCATTATTGATCAACCACTTTTTTTGGTTACCAGTAACCATAACCAATAATCAAAATTTATTTTGGTTGCCGATAACCATTGTCCATAACCAAAACTTTTTTGGTTACCGAGCTCGATTTTAGTGATCGAGTAGTCTACGGAGAGTTGAGAACGTGATTTAGATGCTAAAAATACAAGAAAAATAAAATTATAATTGAAAATATTGAGATATTGTGAGAACTCCGCCTTCTCAGAAGAAACAGAATGTTGTAAAATCTGGAAATCAAAACAAAATTTCAATTAATAACTCCTTTGACCCAAATGCGTACCAAAACCGAAAAAAAATCAGAAGAAATAATGAATACACTTTGCGCATACCTGTTTATCCTACTCAATCCTTATTTTTACTTTATTGGCTCCCATTCCATAGATTTTATAAGCTGGTTCACGGTGGGCTTCCAAAATGGAATTTTGTCGTCATCACTGCTATAACTACATTCACCACGGTACAACGAGTAATTTGACCGAAACTTCATTCAAACACGATTTTTTTTTGCAAATTATATTAACCTCTATATTATGTTATTACTTAAGTGCTAGACAAAATTGCTTAAAACTAGCTTAATGTATACAAATATTCTTATATAACTTACTGACCCTATGCGGGCTCTCTAAATTAAACCTATTGCTAAATCTATATATGTTTGTCTTTCGACTGTATTAGCTGTTGATTTATTTTTAATCAAAGGTAACTTAAAACTAAGAAAATCGGGCTTTACTAAAAAAAACTTAGTTACAGAGACTAATAGTAACTTATTATCTAACTTAAAATAACTTACTCTAACTAATCTAACTTATTTTTACCTTAATATTACGTCATATAGACATGCAAAGCAGGTTGAGGCACATATGGCAACATATAGCCACATATACGGATATGTGAACATACCCTGTTTGCACATATATATATATACATATAAACTTAACCTAATGGACTTAGCTACCGTAAGTCAGCCACCCGTGCGAAAAACGTTCGCGTCGAAGTCGGCCAACTTTACCTCAAGGGCTACGAAGGAATTGAGGATGGAGTTCCTTCCATTTAATTCTTAAGCCACCAAAAATGTCAGTGCTGGCGTTCGGCTTCTTTTATATCGCGATCAGAAACCGCCCTACTAAACCTCAGACGCTCCGTGGAACTAATTGCAACGTCTCGCTCATAGTTAAGCCGCTCTCCGGGCAATGTGGAAGATTAGCGGTACCGCTAATCTATCCTGAATGAGACCTACTGTATCTAGATAGAGAAAAGCCTCGGGCGGGATAAAACCGTTCAGACGCACCTGCTCGTAATACCTGTCATTGAAATAGTTGGCACCGCGGATCAGATTGTTGACAGAGTTCATTGCTCTTGTAACGTGATTTCATGTCAGCTTATAAGAAAATTGTCTACTCTTAATACGTTCGCTCTATTGTATAGGACCTCGTTGGGATAGAATTTTTTGTATTCAGACTCTGGAGTTCTGTATAAACCCGATTTCAATGACAGGTATGCGTTTTGGTTAAGCAAGAAGAATAGAAATCGGTTATAAATTTATATTAAGAACAATCGAGTGTATTATTCAAAATCAAAGCAATTGAAATCGTTTGTACTGTATGTCACTCAATAATAAAAGGACCATTCTAACATTTGTAAGCTGATAAGTATTAAGAATTATATGACCTATGAATAGTGTTAGTAGGAGTTATATAGAATATTTATATTCTATAGTATAAAAAATGTAATCATAGTATTTAAAGTATGTTTATTCCAGAGTAAAATCAGGCTTGATAAAATACACAGAGTTTACTTAAACTTTAATTGTGCGCCTTATAATTTTCTTTTGGTTATAAATTACCATTATAAACAATTATTTGTTTTCAGTTATGGATAACATTTATTTTGGACTCCCATTTTTTTTTTTGCTTTTAGTACGCATTTGGGTTAAGGGTTTTTTAAACAATTTTCTACTTTTGTAAGTCGTGGTGCATTTTGTATGAATTTCCTGATTTTACAGCATTCTTTCTCTTGTGAGAACGCGGTTTTTTCACAATATCTCAATATCTTCTACTTTTCAATTAGAATTTTTTTTCTTGTATTTTACGCGTCTAAATCACGTTCTCAACTCTCCGTAGACACCTCGATCACTAAAATCGACCAACTCATTCCGATATGGGAGCTCGGTAACCTAAAAACCATTTTGGTTATTAATATTGGTTATCAGTAACCAAAAAAAAGTTTTGGCTATGGATAATGGTTATCGGTAACCAAAATTAATTTTGTTTATAGATAATGGTTATTCGTAACCAAAACAAATATAGGTCGAGCGTAATGGTTATAAACGGCCTTAGCTCTTAATTTTAGGGCAACCTTATTCAGTAGTATTAAATAAATAATGGTTATTTTGGGTCCCTGTTTATAAGTATTTCTTACTATGTTAGCATATACATTATAAATATACCCTATAATACTTTATACGCAAATCGTAACTAAAATGATTCACAGACTCACTTCACTCATAAAAGTGAGTATCTTAAAGCTGATGTTGGGAGCAAACTAAATAGCATCTTAATGTTTTTTTTAATCATGAGGTGGGAAATTCATGGTATGGGCAGGTCTACTCGCACCCAAACCAATTTTTTTGTTATATTTTCATGTTTGTCTAATGGTCTACGCACTTGCATGCATTTTGGAATAGTTCAATTCTTCTTCTAAAATTTTTTGGAACTGACGAGCAGAATGCAGCTCGTTATTATAGAAAAAGTTCCTGATTGATTAAATTAATACTCCGAGCGCTATATTTGGTCATGTAGTATAACTAATAATCACTTGATTTCAGGATTAATTTAATTTAACATCCATTAAGTTAATTTAATATTGTCGTATTTGTGAATTTATCTTTCGTAACATTATGCTCATGTGCATTGTTGACCATATCCACAAAATAATTAAATTTTATTATCATTCATAAAATTTATTGTAAGTTGGAAATTTCAATATTTTGCATATTTGTTAACGTTACCTATATTTTGTTTTCTGTAATTTTGCACCTTTTTGAACTTTTTTGCCACCTCCACTTTTCTGTTTAAGGAAGCACTTTTTTGTATAAAAATAACCTTAATAAATTATTTCACTCACTGCTGTTAATCAACCGAACCAAGCCTTTTCTTTTTTACCTAATGTGAGGCTGCATTAGGCGATTAGATTTTAAGTATAAAGTAAAAGTTTCTAAGGAGTAGAGCTTTACGTGCATATATATTAATCTTTTTAATTTATTTATTAATTAATTTAATTATCTTTTTATTTATATTTAATTTTTTTTATTCCATTTATTTATTTATTTTTTTATAAATTAGTTTATTCAACCATCTTATTATTATTATTTTATTTATTGATTTATTTTAATTGGTTTTATTATCTATTAAATTATTATTTCATGTTAATAGGACTACCGGTTGAAAATGTCGTTATACTCCTAGGTGAATTTTGACCATGACAGCTGTCACATCAGAAACTACATGTCATTGTCTAATTATTTCAGTCTAGGTTATTGGTCATAAGTGAAAACACACAAGTTTTTGTAAAGCCATAAAATGTCTACATTCATGCCATCAAAACAACATTTGCGGGAAGTTTTAATGTGCAAAGAACGCCCCGGCCAGGTGAAAAAGTTTGAAGACCATGAATTGGAGGCATTGCTCGATCAAGATCCGTCACAAACGCAAGAAAAACTTGCAAAATCACTTGGCGTCGTTCAGCAACCCATTTCCGATCGTTTGAAAGCAATGGGAATGATCCGAAAGGTAGGATACTGGGTGCCGTATGAATTGAAACCACGAGACGTCGAACGCCGATTTTGCATGACCGAAATGCTGCTTGAACGCCACAAAAAGAAGTCTTTTTTGCATCGAATCGTCTCTGGTGATGAAAAATGGGTACATTACGATAATCCAAAACGTCGGGCAACGTATGGATACCCCGGACATGCCTCAACATCGACGGCCTTTCAGAATATTCATGGCCTTAACTAAAGTATGCTTAAAGTAGTAATGAGCCATTACACGGGATCAAAAATACTTTCATGCGTTAATAAATATCTTAATCCCGAAAAATTAATACAACACAATACCGAGAAACTTTTTCTTTCCTTGATTAGATACAAGTTTTTCACCACTTTTATTCTATCTTTATTTAAAATACTCGTTCATAAATAAATATGTGACAATGTGAGGGGTTGGTGGTAAAAGCGGAAGGTGGAAGGATGCATTGCCTATGCAAAAATGGCCAACCTTTGTCGTCATAAGCCAAAATCGTAGTTTCAAACTAGAAAAAAAAGATTTCTTGATGGGCCCAAACCACATATTTATATAATAAATATATATTTAAAACTTATGTGGAATTTTAAATAAAATTCTTTAAGATGTTAGGGATCTGATTTTCTCATTTCAAAAAAAATAATAAGCAAGCAATAATACATCCAACAATAAACACAGCATTCACCATATCTTCGTGTCAGCCGGTGCCACTCGATGCACTCCGCAGACGCACAATTAAACTCAAGCAAGCAAAGCAAGAAAAAAAATCGTTTCTCACTTTTTCCGAGTTGTCTGTGACACGATGGGCTGAAAAGATATATGAAATAAAAACCGATGATTTTTTTTTGGTTTGCGTTGGAGCCTTTTTTGGGGTAGTTTTCTTTTTCATAAATCAATTCTTCCCATAAGCGGAAGATATCTTTATGATAATTGTCTGTGCTTACAACTTTTCGTCTGAGAGAAAAAATTGTTTTACTTTTTTCATGGTCATGTTTCATCTGAATAATTTTATTGTTTGTACTACTGTGTCCAAAAAATAAGGTGACATTGTATTTATTTTGAAAATTCTTTATTTATTCTTCCAAATCAATTTCATCCCCTTCAAAGTAATCCCCTCCCGATGAAATGCACTTATGCCAACGGATTTTCCAATCTTTGAAACACTGGTTGTAGTCACTTTCCGGGATGGCCTTCAGTTCCGTCTTCGCTGCGGCTTGAATCTCCTCTATCGTATCAAAACGGTGTCCCGGAGCGGTCTTTTGAGCTTGTTGAACAGCCAGAAGTCGCATGGCGCCAGATCAGGTGAATACGGTGGTTGCGGAACGATATGGGTTGAGTTTTTGGCGAAATGATCACGAATTACGAGTGCGGTATGGGATGGTGCATTATCGTGGTGTAAAAACCAAGAATTGTCTTTCCACAATTCCGGCCTTTTTAGGCGGATAGCGTTACGCAAACGACGCATAACGTTCAAATAATATTCCTTGTTGACTGTTTGGCCGGTTGGAAGGAATTCATAAAGCACAACACCACGATATTCGAAGAAAACAGTCAACATGACCTTGATTTTTGAGCGACTTGAGCGGTTTTTTTGGTCTCGGCTCTCCTTTGGCACGATATTCGCTCGATTGATCGGTTGTTTCGAGGTCGTAAGCATAGATCAGTCTCATCGCCAGTTATAATGCGTTTCATGACATCCTGGTAGTCGGAAAGCATTGTTTCACACACTTCAACGCGACGCCTTTTTTCCAAAAAATGCAATGTTTTCGGTACCAGTCGAGATTTGACGCGCTTGAGGCCCAAAGCATCCTTCAAAATGGTATTGACTGAGCCTTTCCATAAGCCAAGGTCTCTAATCGTTAATCGATGGTTTTTCAACACCAAATCTTTGATTTGTTGGACGTGAGCTTCATCGGTTGAGGTTGATGGTCGCCCAGAACGCTCTTCGTCTTCGACACGTTCACGGCCGGCTTGGAAATCACTATACCACTTGTAAACATTTTTTTTAGACATAGCCTCATCGTCAAAGGCTTTCTGCACCATCCTCAACGTATCCGCAGCAGAAAATTGATTCCGCAAACAAAATTTAATGCAAATTCTTTGCTCAATAAATTTCGACATCGCAAAAAACGAAAAACTCACTTTTAGCAGCTCACAAAACGACGCATATCTCAAACACTATGAATATATTTTGTCATGAAATTTCACCTAGATGTCACTGACAGTACTACCAACCTAAAAAGAAAGAAAAATTTCCAAATCCTTCGACGCGCGCAGTTTAAATTCATATGTCACCTTATTTTTTGGATACAGTAGTAAGTTCCTTCAGAACTATAACCAATTTTCTGTTATGAAATTTAATTAAGGCACTAGTGTTTTGTTTGTAAGTTTATTTTAGTATGTTTTTAACAGTGGAATCAAAAATTGATTTTAAAGATTTACGAAAACAAAATAATTGTTGTAGCTATTGCTGCAACACGCCCGGCAAGTTAGCATTGCCCGCAATAATTCCATGGAAATATTGGAAAACGAAGGTCTTCTACAAATTTGGCTTTCAATGATGACATATAGTATTCCATATGCTGGCGTCATGAGAAGCTCCAAGGATTTTTGCACAAATGTATTTTATATGCATCAGATGATCGCACACCTTAAAGTACCTATTTAATTCACTTTCTCCAATATAAAATGTTTCAGAGTACTCCTAACCATAGCATTAAGACTATAAAAACCTTTTCTGTTGTCATAAAGGTGACGAATCTCTTTTTTGGCACCAACAATTTTAATGTGTGTCCCATCCAAACATCCTATTACGTTTGGAATGCCACATTTGTGTAAAAATATATTTTTGCCAATCGTTCTTCTTCCCCTATGCAAACGAATTTCATCCATTTTGGGCATAAGTAGTTTTCCATCGCGTTTAATACCTCGCGCAAGGTTGAAGTCATTCCCTACGCTCAGTTGATAGCTCCTATGCGCGCAAAATCTGAGCAGCGCTGCAAGTTTAAGAATGCTCGGTACAGCTCTTTGACTTCTGCTTGGCTTTAGTCTGGGTCCAATATCTTCGGGCAAGTCAACGAAAACAGCTTTTGAAAGCCGAAAATTTTCTAAAAAGCTGAAATGGAGCTGAACAAGAAATCAATTATCTCCGATTTTCCAGTTCTAAGGGATTAGATTTATCTCGCAAACTCCTCCGTATATTAACTAATTGACCGTGTTGGTCATCATCAAAATATAACTCTACGGATGACATGCTTTCTAAAAAAGTTTATACTAATGGGTTTGTAAAACTCCTGATCGTAATTCTACTCGGTAATGTTTTTTTTAAATTTCTTGCGAAAGTCTAATCAACCAAAATAACTTCAGAACTGTCAAGTTTGAAGACGCATTCACGATAACAGTTTTTTGTTTGCTTAGTGTTCACAATAGCATCTACTTCTATCTACCAACGTCAATCGGTTGATAGTTGATCTTCGCAATAGGGCTGGTAGTCTTCAGTTTAGGACCATTTATCCTTACTCCCTTCAAATTTTCACAGCCTGATTTTGTATGTTTTGGACTAAAAAAACTTAGTCATATCCAATGCAAAATCATACTTCACTTACTTACATTGTAACAATTACTTTGAATACTTTTAATGATAACAGCGACTATGTTCAACCTCAACCCAAAAGTAAAAGAATTCAATTCGCAGCGCAAAACAAGTCAATTCAATTTATATGAAAACAATGATATTTCGAAATGCAATTTCCAAGCTTATTTTTTCGAGTGATATGCAGAACACCAAAAATTTCACTTTCGAACATGCAATCCACAATTTCGTTCCGAGTACAAAACAAATAATTTCACTTTTGGTGAACATGGTGTCAATGGAGAAGCTGGATAAAATTTGTACAGTGATGAATATGGAAAGCGTTTTGAAGAAGCCAGAAGGAAAGGGATTTCAGTTGAACAAAAAAGGCAGTTGTTTAATTTTACTTGTAATGTACGTATTTAAGTTCAAAGTTCACTGAACTGCGTACTTACGATGACAGTTGTTAATTAAGAAGGACTATAGTCATGTTCCGCTGATTAAGTGTTTAATATTAATAAAATAAGTCAAGTATTTAATGAAATAATGCAATATCACATTTTACTTCAACTGTATTCAATTGACAAAGCGCAAAAGTAATTGAATTCAATCCACCTGAATACAAAGAATTTTCGAAATGCAGAACACAAATTCAAATTCACGTTCGAAATACGAATTCACTATTTCCATTTCGAGTGAAATGCAGACCAACAATTTCACTTTCGAGCATGCTATCTACAAATCGTAATTTCGCTCGGAATTTCATTTTTGGTGGTTTAATTCACAAAAAGTGGGGTGTATTTGTTTATTTTTATTGAAAATAATCGCAATTTGAGATTTCGTTATTTAAAATAATTGATTTCAAATAAAATAAAACTAACGAAATTGAATTATTGATAATAGTATGACAATCAATTCATATTATTGGTATCCACAAATTAGGGAAAACGTTTTTTCAAAAGGTTCTCCAGCTTACGAATTCTCCCTTTCTCCCCTGACGAAGGGGCTTGTGTCTTACTTATACCACTTGTGTCGACATTTTTTTCCATGTTGCTACTAAAACTTCCAAATTGAAATGTGCGCTTATTAGATGTTTCACCACTCAAACTCCCTGAGTTCGGATCTAAAAGTATTTCATTGTTGTCATCGGCTGACACGAATAATTGTTTGGAGCTGCTGCCATGTTGTTCCATTTTTTCATCACCTGACACAACTTTAGGTGCGACCGACCGCTTAAACATTTCAATCAATTGCAATTGATCCAATTTTTTCACTGATTTCATTTCGAGAATCTTCTGAAATTCAGTTATACTGATGTCAGGCAACATTTTTAATACATGAACTGTGAATCCTGATGCTGGCTGAATTGGTGTCATAACAATTTTAATTATCATTTCAGCACGAGTCATATCCTTTACCACAACTTTGGTATAGCTTGTCGGTGCCTTCCTATTTACATTAGAACCAGTCGATGGAAGACCCAATAGTGCAGTTTTCAAAATATGAGTATCAAGCAGCAACTGCTCACATCCTAAGATATTGTTCGATCCATCAGTGTGTGTTGGCCGGCATTTGTACAAAGTGTTAACGTATTTCGGAATGAACGAGCTTACGAATTTATGACAAAATTGCGTAAAATATTTTCGTGATGTTGAAAGACTTTCACGGATGATGGGAACCGTTTGTTTGAAGTGCGCAATAATAGTGGTTATGAAAGCACTTTGATCACCAACGTTGCTGATATTTTGCCACTGGACCTAAAATAAAAGAATTAAAAGCCTTTTTACAAAAAAAAAAATATTGGACTTTGATAAAATACTTACTTTACTCATAATATTTAACGCTGCTTCACAGCCGCTTTCAAAATCCTGCACCAGCAACTGTATACAGTCTGAAATAATTCTTTAAACATATAACATGTTATTTGATTGGATTAATGTAAATTTACAACTAAAAAATTGTATTATTTTTTCACAGTTCGAAATGGATTATTATTTAAAGTTCATCCACTTATGAATATAAGGCTTGCACAAAACGCAGGTTGAGAGCCTCACGAAAGAATAAATACAACTAATGACCCAAAATCTTTTAAAACTCTATCATCATAAGTTGGACCGTGCCAAGTGATAACCTGTATTTCAAATCAATGTCGTTTTATATAAGGAATGAAAAATAATTCACCCGCACGCCATAAAAAGAGTTTAACCATCGAGATCCTCTGCGAGCATTGCAAACAATTTGAAGTGACGGCATTATTTTGGCGGCAAGCTTATTGTAGAAGTGTGGATCGCAAACAAAAACAACTATTAGTGTTTTAAGCACTGCAGAAAAGTGTTCAAAAACCCTAAAAAACTTTGTTACAAAGAATGAGTGCCTTTCTTTACAAAAGTTTATGAACTTTTGACTTATGACCCTGAATCTTAAGGCAAGATCAGTGTCCAACGATCGGCCCTCGGATGGACGTGAACTGAATCCATTCCCGGAACTTCGTGTTCCTAAAAATTTTACTAATGATATAATGTCGACAATGACAACAACTTTCGCTAGTGTTGTAACAACTTTTGCTACGGTAAATTGAACAACCATGTCGAGACAATTGGGATACATTAAAACAACATCGATTATACTTAACTCGAAGACCCAAATAAACGAAACGACCAAAAAAGAGACATCAATACAAAAATACAGCTCCGAATGTGAAAATTAAACGAACAAGAAACTCATCAGATAAAGCTACGCTTATCAAAAAAGCCGAAACGAAGGACCAGCCTACAAAGTACTGGCTAAATGAGCCCAACCAGAGAGTAATCATAATAATCAAAACCGCTTGGACATTCTAGCAAGAGTAAGAAGAACTTGGACATGAAGTAAATCAAAAGTTCGCGACTGAACTATGATAAACAACAAACAGGATCAAACAGCCAAATAAAAGGGATGTGAGACTTTAAAGCTCTCTCTCTCTCTCTCAACGTTTCCCTCCACAACTCCATAGAGAAATTGCGAAAACTGATAAGTGAGCAGCCAAAGCTGCTAAACACAAATTCAGAATCTATGGCGATAAAATCTTTGAGCCACGCTGTCGTCCGACCAAACACACAAGTGTATTCAACAGTAACCTTTTTTTTATATTCAACCACCGAAGATCTTCAAGCATAGAGTTTATAGGTGAATACCTGTTACAACGTAGGATACTCCACATACCTTTGTTTTAAACCTCTCGATCTAACCCTGATTCCCGCATAAATATTAAATTGTTAAGCACAACTCGAAATGGGGCTGATTGGTTGTGTAGTATACGTTCACCAACATTTTTTTTTTCATATCCTTTTGAAAACCCTAATTTTTCCATTTATTTCTCAAATTATAACACTTTCAAAATTTATTTCCATTAGTTCAAAGAAGAAGCAATTTGATGTCTTGTTAAAGTCTCATTCTGCATTACTCTGGCATTTCATTTATGTAAATAACAAAAAAAAAAGTACTCCTATTATGAACCCTTGCGGTACTCCTTGTTCCACATAAACGAAATTGGAGATACTTTTATTGAGTTCCGTACGCTGCGTCCTTTTTGCCAGAAAGGATTCAAACCAATTCAACTCCTTGTCCTGTAAACCATACTCTAACATTTTTTTTAATATTCTGCGGTCAACGGTTTCAAAAGCTCGCTTGAACGCCAAAACTAGCGCCATTATCTTTTTTTTACTGCAACCAACCTTCCCGTTTATTGCTGTTTCGCAAGAATGTTTTTTCCTAAACGTTCATTGGTACGCTGAAAGAACATTGTTTTTTTTTTCAATTTACTCCATAAGCTCCGTTTGGACAACTATCTCTAGTAACTTTTCAACTGTTCACATGGTGTTTTTAGGTTTACAACTTAACGATTTACGAGCCGAAGTTACCAATTGTGGCTCACTGCTTGATGTGCACGGAGTAAGATGGCAAAAGGGGTAGTTGTGAAGTTGGGTCGGCCATAAATATGTGGATTGATGAGTTCCCAAAGACAGTCATTCGCTTGTCATTATATTCTGTTGCCTGTGCGGGTCAAAACAGAAACCAGCACCTTGCTGCTCTGCTTCAATTTATGGTACAGACGACACATTTACAAGTTATTGAACAGAAATATCTTGAGTCAGGTCATTCTCAAATGGAAGTCGACAGTATGCACACTATCATTGAAATAGAAAAAATGATAGATCATGTTACACCGTACATACTGGATGATGATGTTCATCAGATCCGCCAGAAGCCCTAGAAAAAGGAAGGATGTCAACCCCTCCCACGTGAACAAGTTACGTAACACTGATTTTTACGATTTAAAAATCTTGCTTTCCAAACCAGTTTAAAATAAAGATGAGAACAAAGACAAGAAAGTAAGGAATACAGCTACGACTTCGAAGAAAAAAACTACAAAAAAATCATTTATCATCAAGAGTTCGACAGATAACAAAGGAAATAATTCAGCCTTGCTACAAGACGTTGCTTCCTATGAGTAAAGAAAAGAAAAAAAAAATCTTTGGAAGCTTTGCGAAAAACGGATTATGCATCAAGAGCTCCATGGAGTTGTAGATAATGAAAACGAGTTCATGCAAGAATAAATTGTATTCTTATGGTTATTAAAAATATAAAAACATTTCAAAATGAACGAATTTTCTCAATTGTTTTGTTTAATACTTTCCGTACAAGCGGATCCCAAAATGTTGTTTTTCATTAAATATAGAGTGCAAAAAGTCGCTAAGTGCGTCCTGATCCTAGTTTTTTATGCTTTTCTTATAATTAAGATATACTAAATTATATGTAAAATTAACATATTTAGGTAAAAGACATGCACATAAATCCAAAAACGTTAATTAAATAACAAAATGGCTTCTGTAGTACTTGTTTAACTATTCCTTTTAAATTACAAATTTCAAACTCGATTATCTCAAAATCAATAAAATGTTACTTCATGACTTGTTGCAATTAACCGACGACATAATCAGCACCGTTATAACACGGGCGATTGAGAACGGACTTAATATTAACCCTAGCAAAACTTTCTTGGTCCTCTTCACAAAAAAAAAAACCCAAAATAAGTGACTTCCACATTCCTGAGATTGGAGGTACTAAACTTGGAATCACAGACAGTCTGAAGTAGTTAGGATTGATACTCGACAAGAAACTCAAGTGGAAGAAAGACCTTGAAGAACGTACTACTAAAGCCAAGTGGGCATACCACCAACCAACCCTTTGGCGTTATAGTAGGCTGGACTATGATAGATGTAAAATATGTTAGACAAGCTCACTAAAGTGCAACGTTTGACATGTCTGGGAATAACATGCGCACAAAACTCCATGACGACCGCAGCCATCGAAGCAATTCTAAATATAACAGCAGCACAACTGAAAGTGAGAAGTCAAGCAGGACTCTCGGACATAAGACCCAAGGCACGTGGTCACTAGGATGCCAGGGAAAACCCCGGGCAAAGGTTAATTGTGAAAGTTGTTAGGGCGATGACACCACAAATTGGTCGCGAAAGCGACCTAGTAGAGAAAGCTTTCGCCTTCAAAAACAACTTTAAGACAATTTTTTCAACCAGAACTTCTTGGGGGAACGTAAACACAACATACCCCGGTGTAATCACAATATTTACGGACGGTTCTCGGCAATCAAAGTTATTACAAACCATCTATCAGTATCGACACTGGTAAGGAAGTGCAAACACAAACTTAAAAAACCAGCAAACAAAAGTCAAACTTACATGGGTACCATCACCGTAAGTATTACAGGGAACGAAAAAGGTGTCGAACTGGCTAGCAAAGGAGCAGGAAAAAGCCACCAAAACTTGTAAGGGAAAGAGGCGTCCCACTGACAACTATTAAAAGAGCTTTAAACGAATGGGCAACCCTTGGGCAGAACAGCAAAATCGATAATAGAAAAACTCTGAACTCCAGCAAAGGCAATCCCGTGCACATAAACCTTAATCTCCAGTTACATAGGCTCGGTCTAGCAGAAACCACAACATGCCAAAATCGTTAGGAAGAGGAAGATCTGGAGCACTTCTGCTGCCACTGGCCAGGAACAGCAAGACTGCGATACAAATAAAAAATTTCTTGCGCACCTCAAAGAAATAGGTATCGGTGAGATCATGAACTTTGCAAAACGAACGAAAAGATTTCCCGCCCATACAAATCAAGACACTCCATTTAAATCCTCTTAACCAAAATCGTTTCCATACAGGAAATAGGGGAACACAACGGACCCAATAAAAAGCCTATGCAAAGAGTACATCAAGGTAACCATAACCAAACAAACAAACTAAACGAAAGAACTGGTGCTAATCTGGTTGTTGTTTTTTTCACCATAAAAAGACTGAAGAGTTTTCTCTCCATATGTAAATACCAAACATAAACTTAATTTATTCACGTGTAAACAATTACCTATGAAAAATGTCTTTTTCTTCAGACATATCAATTTTGCTTGCATAAGCCGGTGTGACCTTTTCTCTCAACTTGCCATCTAATTGCTGTACAGTTTCAAGGCAATATTCAGCTGTGGTAAGAATGCAGCAAATTTTCACCAAATCCGCATTTGTAAATCTTTGAAATTCGCCTTCTTTGAGGAAATTGTAAAACACTTGACCAGCAGCTGAAGATAAGTTTTGGAAATCCTTAGTGAGTAACGACACTGAATTTCCTTTAAAACAAACAATTTGGTTTAATAGTTTAGTTTAATAATTAGTTAAATCAAATGCTTACCTATAGAACTTTGAATGTTTTGCAATTTTGGTATGTTGAGCTCAAGGACATTTGTGGCGTATTCTCTTAAGTACTTTTTGAAAAGCATTGCCAGTTCATACATATGTTGCTCGTTACTGAGTTGTGAGCATTGGACTATGCACTTCTTGTAAAAAACAAATAAATCACCAGAGCTAAAATTGAATTTGCAAATGATTTTTTGCGTTTAGTAAAAACTTTCATACCTCGAAAAAACTGTCGTTTTCGCTTCGCCCATGCGGATTGGTTCCTTTGATATAGAGACAAAACTTTCCATCAATTCAGTTAAATTTCCATCGATGCTCTTGATATAAATACCAAGATGTGGTTTGAAACATATACCGATTATATTATGAAAACGATCTTGTTGGATAATTTCTCTCTTTGCCGCTGAGCTCAAATCCATTAACGGTTTAGCTTGCTCCCTGATAGGATCTGAAGCAACAAACCTTTTTGAAAGCAGTTGCTCAAAAGCATGCGTCTTGTTGATAGCGAATAGCAGTAAGTGAACGTCAATTTCGTTTGATCGTTTTGCCGTTATGGAAGACAATTCATCTCTAGTTATGTTGCAAAATTCTACAGCGATTCGCTCAGATGTTTCCCAATCAATAGGAAATATTGACCCAAACTTTTGTTCAAAATCTAATAAGTGACGTTTTAGCCACGCATAACGTTTGTCAATTTTGTCCAACCACGCAATGTCTTGATTCTCATGAAAAAGATGTTTGTACTCTGCCAATTGCTGATGAATAAACCATTTCAACAAATCCTTTTTTACTTTGACATCGAGGACTGAGACAACTTTACATGCATCGGTTATTTGGGACAGAGGCAGACGCGTGCGTGTACTTCCTGATTGTTTTTGCGTTAATGAAAATGCTGCTTCGAAGTCTTCAGTTATTTGTTCAGCTAGAACAACTTGTATTTGTTGCACGCACTGGGATAAGTTCTATGGAATAACGAATGTTATCAACCAAAAATGAAACCAATCAATAAATAAAAGGAAAATAAGTGCAAACTCATGCAAGTGTCACAGTGAGGAAATATAGTTAATTGGTAAAAAAATATTCAAATATTCTACGCTGGCGATAGCGACAGATACTTCCTAAATTATGTTAAACAAATTTTAAACTGGGATTAATATTAACCAAGCAACATCTGTATCGATCCGATAGCCTTCTATGAAGTTTAGGCCCTGCGCAAGACACTCGTCAAACATACTGAACGTGCGAACGTTCAATGTGGAAAATGTAGCACCTCGACTGTCCAAATACTAGAAAGCTGTACCAGCCAACAAAAAGGAAGTTTAACAATGGATGCTACACTCCACGACTGTAAGCTCAGTCTAAGGCTTAGCTGAAACAACATTGTAGTAGAATTGTTGCTGGACATACATTTCATAGTTTATAAATCGCAAATTCAAATCGATATTTTCGCAAATTCATTTAAAATGTTTGACTTTGAAATCTTCTGAATAAAAACATGTTGCCTCATGTGTGGTCCAACATTTTGATTAAGTTTTATGTCACGAAATGTGTCGGAGTTATTTTTTCATACATAAACGTTACCACGGGGCTTTGCTTCTTGTTAAGTCCTAAGTACTTAGCCATGGGCTTAGTCTTTCAACACTTTTTTCACAATTATTTACTTCACCCGCTTCGACGGGAATGGTCATCAGTTCATATTTAAGCCTAATTTCCGTCATAGTAGAATAAGGATTCATTTTTCAGCTGTACAATTAGAAAGTGGAGCGCTCTCCCACTCTCGGTAATTCCTCCTCGTTACAATTTAAAAAAATTAAAAACAAAAAAAACAATGCGGAAGTGACTGTGATAATCACCCACCGCTTGACTTATATTATTGTGATAATTTAAAATAATAAGTATAATTTAAAACAAATAAAAGTTGTCGAAACTCGAATGGGAAAATGGTTGCCAAAGAATGTGTTTCGTACTCTTTACAGTTGTAAAGCATTTTGCAACCTTACCTCTCCTTTCTTCGCGGAATGTTAGTAAATAGTAAAACTTAGTGTCGCAATCCCTTGAGCTTGGATCCAGCAAAAGTATAATAATGTCTAATCTTTGCACTTACCTTGATTTCTTGTATATCACTGTATTGCTGGAAGTGCTGATTTACTTCGGAAATTGCTTGCAAAGGATTCAAAATCTCGCCATACAACCTCTCTTCAATCAACTTATTTAAGCTATTTATGCCTCCAACAAGCATATGCAGATGATTTAAGGTTGTTATAGCCGATGTAAGATTTTTTTTCGCACAATCCAACTGCTTTATATCACGAGTTATTTCCTTAACTGTTTCCTCAGTTTTTTCGGCACGTGTCTTAACATCAGTTATTTGAGAATACAACTTATTTATTACTTTTTGTGCTTCCTTCAAAGCAATACGTCCATCCTGCCCGGTAGTTGTTTGACCTCGTACCAAGCTACGAATATTATCGTCCACTACGGTGCATTCAAATTGCATTTTGGTAATAACATCGTCAATACCAACAAGCGATTGTTCATTTGGAAATAGCTGGTTAATGTAGTCAATGACGTTAAAGTTCGGCGAGTCAACCGGGTCATCAGTTTGTAGAACCTGGCACAAAAGAAGAGTAAATTAAATAATTTAATCTTACAATGGAAAAATTGTTATTTAAGTGTTATGTAGAATGTCATTGAAAACAATGCCCCTATCTTTTTCATATTTTATCCGAATATTCTCCTTGAAAATGGAAACAATGCTCGAAGTTTTTGGTATGCGAAAGTTACATAAAGAAATGCATATATATGACAAAGAAACAAAATGGGTAAAAAATTATCTTCACCGAGTTTTTATCCGTTGCAACTTTGCATAAAGTTAATACTCTTGGCAATTAAAACAAAAACCTGGGTGACATCGTGCAGCAGGGCTACCGATGTGACTCAACACAAACGGATATAAAAGATAAACGGATAAAATGCCTACCACTGTCAAAAGGCTCAAAGGCGTGCTTGAGGAAATTTGTCGCAATGAAACACTCGCGGAATATCTTCACAGTTAAGTGATGACGTCATAAAAAAAAATGGTTTGGGTGCGAGTAGGCCTGCCCATACCATGAACTTCCCATCTCAAGATGCAAAAGATATATGTGCTATTTTATTGCCGCCGCCATGAAATTCAATTCGGATTATGAAAACATCATTCATTCCCTAATCAAATGCATTGCAAACCAAAAGATCTGATACATATATTTTTAGCTGCCCTTGAGGAATACCATATACTCGTATATGTTTTCGTATTTTTGGATCATTTAAAATACGAATTCCGTATTAAACATTGCTATATTAACATATTTCCATTTGGAAATACTTTTTTTCTTACTGAGTTACATTTCTACTAAAAGAAAATTAGATTTTTAGTTTTACTGCAGAAATAGAAAAAATAATTTATGGTAACGTTCTGACCGACGTCGGATTTTTTCTTGATGGCAGCATATGCTTCTTTTTGCCCTCTTTTATTGACAAGGTTCTTTTGCACTATTGTCCCAAGTATCATGTTGAAGAAATCGCATGACAGTGCATCACCTTGTCTAAAACGTTGTTTGACATCAAGTGGGCCGGTGACGTCTTTGCCGACCTCAATTTGCAGGATGGCGGTACCTCGCCATCTTGCACAAAAGTAAGAGCTTGGCAGGGATGCCAAACCAAGACATGACTTCATAAATATCGTCTCTGTGGACGAAACAGACACCAAAACCAACCTTGAAATTGATGAAAAGTTAGTGCGTACTGACTTGGCGCTCCTGGGTTTTTTCCAAGATCTGCCGTTATGTTAATATTTGGTTAATGGTGGACTGTTCTGGTTGAAAACCACATTAATATGGACGAATCAGGATGTTGACGAACTGCTTCAGACGTTCACATCATACGGCGGAAAAGATGTTAAAGGCAATTTTGAGGAGATTGATACCTCCATAATTGGCTTCCTTCCTTCAGGATTGGGCAACCAATACTGAGATTCCATTCATCTCGCATGCTTTCTTCTGACCATGTGTTGCAGATGAGTTGGTGCAGACTCCCAACTAAGTCATCGCCGCCGCTTTTAGAAGTTCTATCTTGCTATCTGTACTTCGTCTAGGTCAGGTAGATGGCATTGTTGGTTCTTCCATGTCCTCAGCATTGACTGCAATTCTGCTATGATATTTCCATTTCGAATTTTGCAGGCTTAGGTTTGAGGTGTGTAACCTTGAGATAATTGTTTTTGCTGGCTGGCTGTCCATGGCTTGCATTAAACGACTCAATGAAAGCATTTCCGACTGTAATATAGGACCAACGACCCAAAATCTTAGCCAGTCATCCCTCTTAGAGTGTCCAACTCAACGTGAAGATAAGATAAAAGTTGCGAAAATCGATTTCATAACAACAACTTTAACATTGGAAGTTGAATTTGTATTTGCTTTTGGCAGTTGTTTTTCAACTTCTTCAATAAAGTGTTATAAATCAGACAGCCAGCATTGTCAAATATTATATAGCTTAGTTTCAACAGTATTACATTTTGTAAGAACTCTGTTTATAGGGATTCATATTTTAAAAGTTTGAGGACCAACTGCTTATCTCAACTTCATGTATTTTTGGAATTATTTTTAGTCAATCAAAATTGTTTGATTGCTTTTCTTTGGAAGATATTAACCACTGCTCGGAATATTAAGGCGTGATTAACTTTATGTCCTTTTTGAAAGGGTTCAAAATACATAGTTTCAATCCAGAGATTTCCACCACCTCTTCCTTCCGAGCTGGTAAATGCTCAGCAAAGGATCTTTTTCTGTCTGGTAAATGTATGGCTTAAAGAGGATCACATTCAGTCCAGTTTTCTTTGCAGATTTCGATAGGATTTTTCACGCCGATTCCGTGAGATTTTTTTATCTGTGTCATTTTCTGGAAAGACCTCTAGGATTTGGTTCATGATAAGAAACCACAACAGTGGAAAACAAACTAAATCGGATATTTTGGTCTTCCTTGCAGTAATGCAGTTTTATCCATGTGTTTTATTTTTGTCATTTAGGTTTCTCTCGATGCTTTTGCTTTAAATTCAATTGCCTCATGTAATTTGCGCCATGAGCTTCTTTTTGCTAATATATTATAACTATAAAAAAGTGTCAAGCTACAGCCAAGCAGGTTTTGAACAAAAAAACTGGTGGCTCCATAATTTTCTAAGAATGTTTTCATGTGTCAGTGTTGCAGACTTGACTCTTGACAAATGGGAAAGACTTACAGGATTCACATTTCTGAAACAATTGTCAAAGAACTTCCATGGATCAGGAAATAGTGAAAGGGGCACATCAATGTATAAAATGGCCTCAACTAAATACTGTTTTAGTCTTTTTGGTAGTCTCTATAGTTAGAAACTTACTTATTTTAGTCAATTGGCTTAATAAACATAATATTGATGAAACTTTTGGCATTAAAATTGAACAAAAAAACATTTTTATATGAATTTGTCCGGAAACTTATGAACGGCAGTGTATATATTTATGCATATTTTTTCATCTGATAAGGTAGCTGTAAACTATAAATTTAATTAATTTTGAACTTTTTTTTAGCGGAAAACTAAATTGGTTTTAATGGAAGAAGTGAAAATGTCCCTTTTTTTGACAGTTTTTTCGCCACAAAGTTCAAACCACCCTGTGAAAGTTAACCAAAAGCTTTTCAGGTGATCTTTATGCACACACGCTTCGAATGAAACCAATTTGGCTTCGATAGCTTGATTTGTTCTCGAGTTAGGCTGTACGAAAGAATCCGCACAAACGTACGTACGTACGTACGTACGTACACACACACACACAGACATCTTTCTAAAAATCATGGAATCCGACTACTGGGACCGCCAAACGTGGAGAAATGTAAAAATTTTGAATTTCGAAAATCGGACCGATTACAAGAACTTCCTGATGGGAAGTAAATAAAGGATACGGGTCAAAGTATTAATATATAAGCCAATCGTATGAATACAAATATTGTTCTTTGTTCCAAAATTGATTGGTAATCACAATTTACTGGGTTCCTGTACCTGCAGCAAATAGTTATATGTGAAGGTACAAGTTGGTAAGAAATAAGTACAAATGACTGATTGATACTCGGGTTTTTTTTTTACTGACAAAGTACCAAGAACTGAAAAGAGATGTGAGTTTCTTTCTTGTTGCAATTTGTGTGTTCGCTTATGTAAAATATGAACTTTCCAGACCACATTACAAGACTAGGCGCTGTTAAGTGTTCACGCGTAAGATGAATTATTGTTTTGTCTTGTTTCAGGCCTAATCTATATTATCTTACGAAAATGGAAAATACAGACGGCAGTTGATTTGGAAAAGAGTTTTATATACATACATAGATACACATGGAATATTTTTTACGTGTGGAGTATTCAGCATGTCCTGTGAAGTTGAGAAACTCTTTTAAATTATCGACGGGAACGTTGTTGCCGCAAATTGATTTTTCGATCGGCCGAGTAAGTGCTCGAATCTATGTCTTTGAGGTGGCGATTCGAATGCACCTTGATGCACCATTTCGACGGCCGATTGACTTCATCCTTTACTGGAACCATATCTCTTTTTTTGTTTTAAATACCTGCGACTGCCTTTTTTTATCTTGAGGAGTTTGTTTAGGCTAACAGACATCCTTCTGATGAAAGTCAGAATGTCTTTAGCATTGGATTGTCTAATGTCCAATGGAGAGCATATCTCTTTGAGAAAGAAACGCCTTCTTAACCAAATAAGAGCTGGACTTTCACAAAGAAGGTGTACAGCTGTTTCGTCGTCTTCCAAACAGAGTCGGCATTCGGTGGTTGTACTGAGCCAAAGTTTGGTTAGATGTGATCTCAAGTGGCAATGGCCTGAGAGGAAGCTCACGAGCTTTCTAATGTTCTCTTGTAAAGTTTATGGATTTCTCTGTAAGAGAAGGGATTGATTGGTAATTAAGATTGCCTTAGTCCCTATCGATTTCTCCAGAGAGCAATGCGTGTGTTTGTTTCAGACTTATTGGTGAGACTTGTGGCCGTAGTCCAGTATACGCCATATAAAGATTCAGGGCCAGCGAACGCGGTTTTGGCACCAGCCCTGGCTAGTTCGTTCGCAATTTCATTGCCTTCGATTCCATGATGACCTGGAACCCAACCTAACCTAATTTTATTACGTCGGGCTAGGGATTGTAAGGCGTCGTAGCAGCTTTTGACTCACTTGGATTCCATAAGTTTGGATGAAAACGCCTGTAGCGCTACTTGGCTGTCTGAATATATTAGAATTATGGCTCCTTTATGGCCTTTTGAAAGGTTTTCTAGGGCACAGGATTCGATGGCTAGCAGTTCAGCCTGCCAAACACTTGGATGTTTCCCCATGTGTATGGGGATTTAAGTGTTGGGTCCATAGACACCGGCAGCTACTCCATTTGCCAAATTTGGACATCAGTATACCACATTAAGTTTCTTGGGTCGGGGGCAGGTGTGTTGCTCAGATCTCCTCTATCTCTAAGTGGTGGTCGAGGTTCGGTCTCAAGCCATATTTGTCTCAGGGCGTGCCAAGTATTCCTTACCCCATTTATTCCCAAATGTTTGATACATGTTGTACCCTTCTCCAGTGCTCTTAGTTGGTAAGCCTTCCGTCAGTTAAATCTTATTCCGATACGCCTCAGATAAGTGAAGATAGAGTTTATAATGAAACATTCTGTTGCGTTTCATCATCGTACGAGTAGTCTCCGCATTAAACATACATACTTCATATAGAAGGCACAATACCTTAGACCGTTGGAATGGCTTAGACATCAGTACGGATTGTTTGGAAACATATCTCCTGCAACGTGAAATCTTCAACTGCTTAAATTTAAATTGTTTTCTTTGCTCGCTCACATATGCCAGTACCGTTTGATTAAAATGACTTGAATAGACTTGGCGTACTGCGCTTACAAGTGAGAGCATAACCATTAATATTATTTCCCTTTGATTTCTTTTCTTGATTTTAAATTGAAATTCATGATGTAAACTTCAATTGTGTTCCAGCAGCCACCCAGTCCACATCTCGGTCGATCGTCTTGCGAATCAAAATTTAAATGAATTAAAAAATCTTAAAATCATTTCCAAATTCAATTCAAAATCTGGAACATGAAGAATTGTTTCTCATGTTGAGAAACACAGTTACAAAGCTGAGTTCCAAATGACTTAGAATATTCAACAAATATTCAAAAAATTTCCCCTACTAATAAAAGAAAAGGTTTTCACGGTCGAGCGGCCCGAAAAAACCCTTATATTTCTTTGAAAAATCGGCATAGAGAACACATGGCTTCCGGAAATAAGAATATAAACATGCTTCTAGAGAAAGTTTTATTCTCTCATGAAAGCAAGTTTTGCCTATTGGGAATAAAAGGACATCAATTCAGGCACAGCGCCTAGCAAGACAGACGCTTAGACAGTTTTTTTGAACAGTTTTTACAGAAAGCGCAGCCTAATCCTCACAACAATGCTCGGTTTAAACATAAAAACACACACACACAGAATTGAGACTATTTGGAAAAAAACAGCTCCAAAGACATCAAATATCTTCGAAAACAACGCTTAAACCAATTCTCGAGATGGAACGATAATGCGTACATGAATACTTTACGCAGAACCCAGAATCTTCCATGTCACATGGAGTAAATGCTGTTCTTGCACCTAGTGGAGATCTACCGAGATACTTAATGCCTGACTTTATTCAAATATGACAATTCAATTAGTCGATTGAAACAAAGCGAAATTCAATCTAATATTGTATGCAAAAAACTCTGTTTTATTAATTCTGAAATTGAATCCTTTTAAGTGGAACTGTGTATGCATTGCACAACAGCATTTCGAAATTGTGAAGGCCTGCGTATATGAAATTTAAGTGACGGAGCCACTCACCCGATCGATGGCATTGTTAACTTCTTTTGTCACAAGTAACTTCATTCTGTTCTGAGCCAGATTGCACGCAATCCCAGATCCAGGAAAATCACTCGAGTTCATAACTTTTCTCTCTCCAGTTCAATAACAGATTTCTTTACTGATAAACAATTCGTCGTTGAAGAGCTGGAAGTTCCACATACTGAACAGGCTGCATTCACAAAAAAAAAAAAAAAAACAAGCCAATAAACAATCTTTTGCTTCAAATCGGATTTGCTTCCTTTTATACGAACTTTTTAGAGTTAAAAATTGGACTTAATTTCAAACAACTGACTGAAATACATAGAATAAGACATTACTGTCAGCATATTTTATATTGGAGAACTTGGTGGTAAATTACTGCGTTACTTATATAGTTCGCTAGGTCGAATTGAACTAAATGCTGCATTAGTGCATGGCCACACGAGCATGAGATTGAATGACATGACATGAACGAAGCTACACATCATTATGTTTCATCATTGGATGGAAAGAGGAGGAATGAAATCTGAAACGAACCATTTGTGTTTTTAGTAGCGACAAGAATGCTACTTGTACCCGCTTCTTGTGTCCTCAAACACCACAGATCATATAGGAGGTAGTGTTTTAGTTTTTCTTAGTTTAGTTTAGTTTATCGTTTTATGATTTCAGTGACATTGATACAACAAGACTTAAATCTTTAATAGTATCAGAAAACAAGGTTAACATAGGTTTTGATTTCATTAAACACTTTTAATAATAGTAAAACAAAAAAATTAAAAATAAAATATATGAAAATAAAAAAAAATAAACTTAAGAACTTAAAAAAAAACAAAATTCATTTTCTTAGTTAATACAATTCATTTATTCCATTAGAAAAAAGAAATAGTAGCTGAAAATCGCAAAAGGAGTTTCCTCTTAAAAGCGGCAGGTGAGGGAGTTCTTTGCAATTCGTGCGGGAGTGTATTCCACAAACGAATTGCGGGTACATTAAGTGACCGTTCTGCAATATTGTGTGAAAAACGGGGCAATATTAACTTCAATCCCCTGTTCGAGTGGGCGAAACGGAGTGTTTCATATAAATAAGTAGGACACCTGTTGTAGATGATATTATGGAGTTTCAGACTTGACCTAAACTTCAAGAATTCATCGAGTCCCATACTGAAGATTGAATATTGCAAATGTGCCACACTGGAGAACGGAGGAATAAAGTGAATAAAGCGAGTGCAGCCGTTGAAAGCCACGTTAAGCTTGCGTTTACACTCACTGTCGAGAACTGGATACACGGTACAATTGAAGGAGAAATACGGCATAATTAGTGTTTTTACTATTCCTCATACTGGGTGACAACGTGCCTGCAGAAGATCTTAACGAACGAAGTCCGAAATATATTTTTCTGACAGAATCGGAGATTGCACTACAGCAGCTAAGTTTACTATTGATTCTGTATCCAAGGTATATGACATCTTTTACGTATTCAATTACTTCATTATCCAGAACAACAGGGGGAAAATCAAAAGAGTTGAGTTCAATTCTAGAGCATAACATCGCAAGTGACTTAGCAGAGTTAAGATTTAGGCCGTTATATCGCGACCAAGTAAGTATATGACTCAAGTCCTCATTTAACCTCACTATCCATCAACCCGGATTCACGAAAAATGTAAAGTAGGACATCATCAGAGTACAAGTGGATGTGGCAATTGCGAACGACGTCGGGAAGAAGCGAGAATAACAAATTGCCCAAGACAGACCCCTGTGGAATATCCATATTGGTGGCTAGAGCATCCGAGATACCTAGTTCAGTTTTCACACGTTACACCCGATCTTTCAGATAACTACACATAAGCCTCACTGACGTGCTCGAGAAATTATACAGTCTCATAAGTTTTGAAAGTAAGATTGTGCTGTTTATGCTATCAAATGCCTTTGAGAAATCCAAAAAAAACATGACGCAAAAGTTGTCTGAATCGAGAGCAAAGCGAATATCAGAGGAAACTTTCATTGCAGCAGATTCGCAACTATGATTACGTCGGTAACCAGATTGCCATTTGGACAGTAAATTATTAGTATTCAAATAGTTCTGAATTTGGTCGTGTATTACCTTCTCAAATACTTTACTTAAGAAAGATAAAATGCTAATCGGCCTGAATTCGGAAGGGGCGGAGGGGTTTGCTTTCTTGGGAACTGGTATAATTTTAGCAATTTTCCACGTTTCGGCAAATTCGCTTCTATAATTACAAGTGTTGAATATATGAAGCAAGTATTGTAGCACAATGGGCAGGATAAGTTTTACAAATTTAGGTGGTATACGATCAGGACCTACAGCATTGGATTTAACCGATCTAATGGCACTCAGAACCTCATTGGCACTAATATATTGAAACGAGAAAGAACTTTCACTTTCGGCCACGGCAAACATATCCTGTGGAAGACTTGAAATAGATACAAGTGGGCACAGAACTGCAGACATTACTTCGGGACTAAATGCACATTTAATTCTACTTTTATCCTATTTGACCCCAATATCTTTCAAGTTTTTCCATAGTACCTGAGAACTGTGAGAAGAGTCAAGTTTACCTATTAGGTATGCGCGCTTAGAGCTTCGGATAAGTGACGTGAGTTTATTTCGAGCAAAAGTATACTTTCTTTTGTTAAATTCGGTCGGATTTCTCCTGTACCTCCGAAAAAAGAGTTCCCTTTCCCGAATTGATATCTTTATATCATTGCTATACCGGGGGCAACTTTTTGTACTTATTGGCTTGGTCACAATTGGGACATAGTTTTCAAATAACCGATTCAATAGGTTATTAAACAATTCAACTTTGGTGTTAACATCAGGAGAGTGATAGATTTCATCCCATTCTAGTCTAGCAGAATCCAGCTGGACATCCTCGATGTTAAAACCGCGATACGACCTGAAACTGATTGTCCTCGAACTATTTGCTTTTACAACATTGGAATGAGCAAAATAAAAAGTCATGGATAAAGTCTGATGTTGGTCTTATTTGATCATTTCCCAATATTCTTTGCACCGAGCTAGTAAGGAACATAACAAGCAGCGAAGGATTTTCATCAGATTCGAAACAAATTGGCCAACGAGTGTTCACGACTGAAAGACACATTTTTTCACAAAAATACTTTAACACACGCGTTTTCCTATAGTCCTGTAAGTAATTGACATTAAAGTCTCCCCCAATCAAAACATCACTATACTTAGGGCTCAACCTTATTAGAGTTTCTTCCAGTTCCAGAGGTACTCTCCCGCGAACATGTGAGGGGGACTATAAACAGATACGAGTAAGCATTTTTCAGACGAATTCTTTACTTCAACACATACAAAGTCTTTATTCTGTGCAGTTGACCTAAAAATAGTAGTTGCTGATAATCGTTCATGTACATACATATAGACACCACCTCCAATCCTATTCTCACCGTCGCTTCTGTGAATTTTAAAGCCTGGCAAATCAACTAACGCATCACAAATAATTGTTTGCAGCCACGATTCAGAAACCATAATGACATCCATCTAAGAGGTGCTAAGCATTTGGTACAAAAGAGTAAATTTAGCTCGAACACTCTCCGCATTCAAACAACAAATATTGAGTCCATCAAACTATTCACACAATACATCCTGACATTTAACATTGTCAGTATCCGTTCGAAAAACCATGATACTGATATAGGAAGACCACCATTACCACCCACCTTATAGAGGAGAAAACTTTTGAAAATTCAAAGACTACTAAATCAAATTCAAGTGTGCTTGGGTTGGCAAATAAGCTGGCTATAACTAGGGAACATCTTGAAATGTTATAATTGATATTCGAAACACTTCTGCAAGTTCCATCTTTCCAATCCCGAATGCTTAAGTCTGGACATAATCTGTATCAAAGTTTAGCTCGAATCTAAACTAATTTTTATTGTTAATGTCTATATTCCCCCCGCGAGCTCTAACATTATTTATGTAAGTGTCTCATCTGCTATCGACTATGTTTTCGATAACTGCTATTCTCTCGACAAAATCGTGATATATTGTGATTTAAATTTACGTTTTTTAAAATGGATAAAACGCCAATTTTTGGTTTACAGCGATTAAGCTGTATATAAAACTGCATGAACCGACTGCTTGACCTGGTCTTCTTTACTCATGACGACGAGAGCGAAAGTGATATGGAAAACAATGACCTGGTATTCGACTTCGAAAATACTGACTTTGATCTTCTCCATGAATTAATTTCTAAGATTGACTTTGTCAGTATTTTGCAGAAAAATAGACCAAATGGTTGAACAATTTTATATATTCGCTTCGTCTCATCTGTTTCTCTAAAGTGGGCGCGCAAATGCTTGCTAACAACTGCTCCATGGTATAATCACGAACTACGAAGTCTGCGGAATAGACGGAAAAAAAGCAAGGAAGATGTACATTTTAAGTGATAAATCCGATGATAATGATCGTTCCTTATCCATGCATAGGGAATTTCAGTTCATCTTTAATATACTGAAAGAATAAATTATTTTGGAAATTCATGACTTTCATACTTGAATTATTCTAGTAAAAAGCCAGATGTTAATTGTAACTTCTTCAGCGTATGATTCTGACAATTTTATACCCGACCCTACAGAGCTAACTCACCTAGAATACTTTTGTCCCAGTTCAATGAGTCAAATATCGATAACTTCTTATGTAGTGAATTACCATCTTGCTCGACTGGCAGATAACACCACTTGCGGAGCTGATGAAATAGCTTCAACTATTTTAATGAACTGCGGCAGTACTTTGGCAGAGCCTCTTGCTTTTATATTCCTCTTTGGTGGAACTCAAAGTTCCCAAAAAATGGTTGCATTATTCAGATGCATCAAAAAAGTTGCCGGAATGATGTTACATATTATAAGCCAATAGCTAGCTAAGCTATTTTGTTTGTCTTAGCTCCTTGAGGCAAACATTTTTGACAGTGTTTATTTCAGTTACAAGCTTTCCTTAATGACAAACAGCCTGTCTTTGTAAAAAACAAATCAACTGTGACTTACTTGTTGGAGTTTACTTCTTTTACTAATAAAGCATTAGAAGAAGGAGGCATGAGTCGACAGGATTTACATCGACATCAATAAGGCATTTGATACGCTTTCCCATAAGCTAATAGCTTTTAAAATGAAAGCCCTTGGTTTCCGTGCATCCTTTGTGGAATGGGTTTGCTCGTATCTCGACGGGCGAACTTATCTAGTTTTGTTTAACCTCTAAATCAATTAACGCTACTTCAGGTGTACCTCAGGGTAACCACCTAGGTCCTCTGTTATTTATTATATCTATTGACGATGTTGAAAGTCCGTTAAAGAACTTTAGAGTTCTGATTTATGCCGACGACATAAAAATATTTAGGGGAATTCAGAGTAAAGCTGAAAAGGGACTTAGGTGTACAATTTGCTCTAAATCTTGACTTTTGAATTCATATTGAGCAACTGGTAAACGAATGTAACTCCTTCCTCAGCTTTATAAATCGCTCGAGTAAAGAATTTAAATGTCCATTAACAACAAGTACCCTATACACAACATTTGTCAAGTCACAGCTTGAATACGCTTCCAATGTGTGTTCACCGTATTACTCAGCACATATTGGCCGAATCAAGTTCATACAACGCAAATTTGTTCGTTCCGCATTTCGGCATTAATCATGTACTGATCCTCTTCGCCTTCAGCACTTCCTAAACTATTAATTTTTAGTGTGAAGTCATTTAAAGCGTGATCAACTAACATTTTTGACATTAGATACCACCGTACGAACCGAACCACGGCTACAATGCTAATGCTAATTGTTATATTTTCGATATTGTTCCTAGTTAACTGACACTCCAGCGAAAAACTCTTTGGACGTTTCCGCTCATAACATGCATGCTATATATTTTCAATTTTACTTTCTCTATTCATTTGTATTTACTTTATATATGAATAACATTCGTTGTTTTATTATTTTATTATTTTCGTTATTTTATTAATTTGCATGGTATGGTCTTAGGATATTCCTGCATAATTATGATTGCTAACAACTAACACCACACTAAATGGTGACTGGAACAAGATGGGTATCACTCTATGAGTACATGGATCTGGAGCCTGCTATGAGGCAGCCACCTCTCTATTATGTGAAGAGTTCGATGCCCCTGAACGCTAAGTAGGCAAACATATGCAAAAACTCATCTCTCTCGTCCAGTAACGACATGCACAGACTTTTGACCTGATATTGTTTCCAGCACACCAATATCTCGCCATGTAGAAATCCATACTTATTCGTTGTCTTCCCGTTGACCTTCGTGTCGACATTTGTTTCACAGAAACGAATATTATTATCAACAAACGACAGCACTTTCAAGCTCTTACAAATGGGTGGCACATAGATAGAAACACAAGCGTCTCTCTTCATCGTTCAGCACTGGAACTTATATATGGCCGGACTTTGCTTAATACAAACAACACTTAAAACTAACTTATAATAGATGGAAGAGGTGAGAGGAAAGTAAATTCTTAAGGGTGTATCTGTTTAGGTGAAAATTAACGCAGGACGTGGCATTGGCCTACCGCAACTTTCTGGACATAGGTTAGTGAGAACCGATGTTGGTGCGACGTGGGTCTTAACGCAAAAGGGGGACAGATCTGAAGTTACGGAGGTTTGTGTACATAGAGCTCGATCGAAGCAGCGTAGGACGGTCGATGATACCGGTTAAGAGCTGGTGAAAGAAAAGCATATCTGCAATATCACGGCGATGCACAAGGGACTGTAGATTGATAAGTTGCCAGCGGTGCGTATATGGCGGGATATTAAAGCTGTCTGCCTGTTTACTTATCACTCTAGCAACCTTACCACTGGTGGGGGGATAGCTAGTTTAACAAATAAACGTAAAATAAAAACAAACTTTTTCGCTAGAGTCTTCGTATCAACTCGCCATATATTTATTTTTCAGCCAACTTTTATACAAAATTAGACATTTGTCAGCATAATTTGTCAGGCATAGCATTATACCTGAGCAGGCAAAATATGCTGACACAATGTCTGGTCAATGTTCAATGAAGGTGTAGGTTTCCGTAGATTACTGTGGGAACCATGATTATTTGTATGTACATGTTCTTGCACATTTGTACATTCTGCCGGGCCAGGCTTATAAGGTGAAATCAGAAGTTGTTAACTGCCTGGGAGCAGGTAGTGGACGGGAGTGCTACAGAACAGTTTGCCTCCTTTTAGCTGTATAGACTATTATGATGATAAATAGTCCACCAATCAGGCTGTATGTGATGCTGTGATGTACGTGGTGCGTTATTGTGTCCTCGGGCAGCTTCTCGCGGTTTTTGAGATCAGTAATCCATTTGTTTATCGTTTCATAGTCATTGTTACCGGATTTGAAAATGACATGAGGAAGGATGAGTGGTTTTGAACTGTTCTCTGGTGTATCTGATAATACTTCTGTGATATTTGCCGCAGGAATGAATGCTTCATTCATGTTACTGGAGATGCTTTGGTACGAAGTTATGCTCATCGTGTCCTGTTTGAGCATGCAATTTGGCCCGAGTGTTACTATCCCATCATCTTGAAGACTAGTTCCTTCAACCCGTCTTCCACAGATGAGACTAAATGTATACCGTTTTTCCAAAACGTAAATCCAACTATTTTTGTTGCTGCTCTGGATCCATACAGGAGAGGGCTTCATACTTCTTAGTTTACAAAACGGCGATAGGTCCCTTGAGTGTGTGAGTAGGTCCATCTCACATCTGCTTACATTGGATCTTCTGTTGAATTGGGATGCTGCTGTTGACAAAGGTATTTTCCAGAACTTTGAGTGCATCGGTCAAGCTCATTGTTCGTTAGCGTGTAGTAGGATTCTAGGAGTAGGTTCACTATTAAAAAATCCTGTGACGGCTCAATAAAGACAAATTCCGACAAATTTGGTGTTGGGACTGGTATAACCTTGAATAGCTCAAATTCCTCAGTATTCACGAGTGGTAGTCTTTTATCAAATATGATTTTCTGTTGCGTAATTCTAGCCTTGGCTGTTAATAATCTGTAAAATTCCAACAGGTTTGCTTCAGTTTCGTATCCAGCAACAGTTAACAGCGGAGGAAAGTGGTTCCTTATTGTTGATAACTGTAAGCGTAGCTGATCTGGAGTTATTACGAGTGGATTGATCTTTGCGTGGTGGAGATCAGTCAGAACATCAATTAATGAACTTTGTATCTGTTGGTAATTTAGCATCGCAATGATAGCATAAGTAGCAAGCGCCATAAATTTTTGTTCCGCAGCCTCTTTCTTAATCGATACTGTATTCGCTTTTAGACTTTCCAGCTCATTCTGAAATACTTGTAATTGCGCTGTTACAGCTTTTGTATTTTTTCGTAGTATATTATTTGTTGATTCTGCGATAGATGTTTGATTTTTTATCAAGGCAAGCAAATGGTTCTCATTCAGCCTTGATTGCTGAATTTGTTGTTCATAATTCTCGGCATACGATTCGTCTAGGACTCCAAATAACTTGTTTGCTAGTGTTCCGATGATGTCAAACGGTGATCCTTTTTTTCCTAGCACTTCATCTTATATCTCAATCCTTTTGCTTCTTGTTTCCATTGACGGGTATTTGCTTGTGGTCTGTTGAGGTATCGTAGAGTGCCCCTCACTGTTGTCCTTTAATTCCATTGTCGGTTATAGGGAGTAAACAAATTTTACTGATTGGCCTCTTGAATAGTTTGTTTTTAGCCTGTAGGGTGACGACACGCACTAAACCATCGTGTCCCGTATGTGTCTCGATAACCCTTCCAAGCATCCATCTAGTTGGAGGTAGTTGTTAATCTTTCACCAAAACAATGTTGTTCACTGCCAGATTTTCATTCCGTCGCGTCCATTTTTGTCATTGTTGTAATGTCGTTAGATATTCTGAGCTCCATTTTTTCCAGAACTGTTGTTGCAGCCGATCTAAAAGTTGCCATCGCGTCAGTAGGCCTTGTTTTTCGTCGAGTGTGTGTTTTTCTGGAGGAGCTAACAGAGCCGTTTCTATTAGGAAATGACCTGGCGTTAGGATTGTTATATCATCAGGATCGTTAGACATTGGGTAGAGAGGTCTTGAGTTTAGGCATGCTTCGATTTGATTTAATACGGTTGACATCTCCTCATATGTTAGTTTGTGTTCCCCAATGGTTCATCTGAGATGATACTTAATCGACTTCACTCCGGCTTCCCAAAGGCCACCGAAGTTCGTTGAGGCTGGTGGTATAAAGTGCCATTCAGTATGGTATGATGTTAATGCCTCGCAAATCTCGCCATTGTGCTTGCTTGCTCTCTTTGCATTAAGCTGAAGAATCTTATTTGCAGCAACAAAATTTGTACCATTATCACTGCAGAGATGTGATACATTTCCTCTTCTAGCACATAGTCTTTTAAATGCTGCTATAAACGTATTCGCTGTAAGGTCGCTCACAACCTCTAAGTGGATCGCTTTCGTCGACATGCATATGAATACAGCAATATATCCCTTGTATGCTTTGTTTCCCCTTCCTTTTGCCGTTCTGATTTCGACAGGTCCTGCATAATCGACCCCCGTGTGAAGAAATGGTCTTGTACTGATAACTCTCGGTCTAGGCAAATTCCCCATTAGTTGTGTTCTCGTTGTTGTTCTGTGTCGAAAACAAATAGTACATTTGCGAACGCATTGTTTAACTGCGCTCAGACCACTTATTATCCAGTATTTTTGGCGTAGATATGCATGCGTAAGAACATAGCCTCCGTGCAAAGTGTTCCTATGTGCTTCTTCAATCAGCATTGTTGTCAGTTTGCTGGAATGTGGGATGACTAGGGGATGTTTCTGTCTTCTTGATAGATCAGTGTTCGCTAATCGTCCTCCCACCCGTATCATATTGTTTTCGTCTAAGAATGGGTTGAGGCATTGAAGTTTGCTTTTTCTGGCAATTTCTTTTCCATTTTTCAAGCTATTGACTTCATCCTTGAATATTGTATTCTGTACGTATCGTATAACCATCATCTCTGTACTTTCAACTTCTGGATATGTGATTGGCCCCAGTTGTTTATTACCCTTTGGTGATCTTAAGTTATGAATGAATCTTTTGCAAAATGCAAGCACTCTTGTTGTTTGCTTGAATGTGCTATACTGCGATAATAATGCACTTAAGAGATCCGATCCAGGTTCAGTCAATGTCGTTAACGAAAGCGAGTGTGTTTTCTTCATTTCTTCATTAGTGGTATTTGTTTTGGAATCGGTATACTTGATATCTGCTTCCGCTAACCAAGATGGCCCTGTCCACCAAATTGAGTGTTCTTTGAGTTCTGACGGCCACAATCCTCTAGATGTGCAGTCGGCTGGATTATCCTTACCCTTTACGTGATGCCATTTGTCAGAATTTATTATTTTTGTTATAACAGTTACTCTGTTCGCAACATAGTTTTTCCATTTGTTAGGGTTTCCAGTGATCCATGCTAACGATATAGATGAGTCAGTCCACGCGTATATTTCCAGGTCTTTTATTTCTAATCTCGTTTTCGTTTTTTGAAGTAACTTTGCAAGTAGAACTGCACCACAAAGTTCTAATATCGGTACTGTCACCTTTTTAATGGAGGCGACCTTCGTCCTTGCACTTAACAACCGTGTGGTAATGGTTCCAGAATCAGTTATGACTATGACTCTTATGTAAACAAGTGCTGCATACGCTCTTTCTGATGCATCGCAAAATCCATCTAGTTCTGTTCCATTCGTTCCATTCGCTTGTGATTTCATCTGGAAGTATTTCATCCCAACCATTATCCAATTTCCATAGGTTCTGTTGAACTAGCTTCGCTTTTACCGTAGCCGGTGCTGACCATCCTAAGGGGTCGAACAATCTCTCTGTCTCCGATACTATTATCCTTTTTGTAAAGTTGACATGTTTTGACGTAGGACTAATTTTGAATTCGAATGTATCAGATTCTGGTCGCCAATATATACCCAAAGTTTTAATAGGGTCGTCTACATTGATTTTGTATTTTCCTTGCTCTCGGTCTTCTGGTCTTATATTAGCTAATAGAGCTTCTGAATTTGAGGACCATTTACGAAGTCTGAATCCTCCACTCGCCATAAGCCGAATCATTTGTCTCTGCGCTTCTAATGCTGCTCTCCAGAAAGTAAATCAGCAACGTAAAAATCCTTGAGTGCTATTTTTGCTGCCAATTGAAATTTTTCTTCTTCATCGTATGCAATTTGTTGCAAAGTTCTTATCGCCAGATATTTAGCTGAAGATGTCCCGTACGTAACCTTTTTTAACCGGCATTCCTTCATTTTTTGTGTTGGGCTTTCTCTCCAAAATATCCTTTGAGAATCTCTGTCGTCAGAGTCTACCAGTATTTGACGATACATCTTTTCGATGTCTGCTCTGAATATGTATTTTTGTTTCCTCCAGCGCACTAGTATAGAGTACAAGTCCTGTTGGATTACTGGGCCTGTAAGCATCGTATCATTCAGACTTAATCCTGAAATTGTGCGCGATGATCCGTCAAATACAACTCGTAATTTAGTCGTTGAGTTGTCCGGTTTAATTACTGCCTGGTGCGGTAAATAATAGGCTTCGGTTGCAGGTTTTGACACAGAATCTGGTTTTACTAATTCCATGTGCCCGAGGTTAATGTACTCCCTCATGAATTGAACATAGCCGTCTTGTAGCTGCTTGTTACGCATTAATTTTCTCTCAGTTTGAAGAAATCGTGCTAATGCTCTATTTCTTGATTCACCCAACTTGCCAGCATCTTCTTTGAATGGTAGTTTGACAATATATCTACCTTCTTCGTTCCTCTTGTGAGTTGCTCTATAGTATTCTTCGCAATGTATCTCTTCTTTTGTGCGCCCTTCTTCTTCGGGTAGTTCTTCTATTTCCCAGAATGATTTAAGCTGATTATTTAGCTCAATATTTGATATCAAGCAAACTGTTGACTCGTCCGTTTTGGAGTTGAATTGGCAACTTCCTGACAATATCCAACCCAGTTGTGTTTTCTGAGCAATCGGAGTTCCTTGATTCCCTTTGAATACACCTTCCAAAATTATGTCTTGGAAAATGTCCGCTCCTATCAGCATGTCTACAACTCCTTGTTTGTTGTATGATGGATCGGCCAGTGGTAAATGCCTAATATGGTCGCATTTGTTTGTTGTGAATGATTCTTCTGGTAGCACTTTTGTAAGTTTGTCTAGTACCAAGAATGTTCCCCATGTGAAAAATTCAGATGGGTATATGGACTGAATCTTTAGTTGGACCTTACTGTTAGCCGTTCCTGCATTCGTTGTTCCCAAGCCAGTAATAGAACCATTTGCTCGTTCACGTCTCAGCTGCAGTCGTTGCACAACATCTTCCGTGATAAAGGAAGATTGTGAGCCTTGGTCAACCAATGCTCTGATATAATGGTCACATCCCTTCCAATTTTTTTTTTTGATAACCGCTGTAGCTAATAACACTGTATTACACTGTTTGATGGCTGCGAAATTCGTTTGTGGTTGTTCATACTGTCTATTTGCGTAGGCGGTGTGAAGAAGCGTGTGGTGTCGTTGATGGCATGTTAAACAGGTCTTCATTGATGGACATCTTGATGCTTTATGGGTTGGTTTGAAGCAATTTTTGCAAAGTTTATGTCTTTGCACAAATTCAATCCGCTGAGTCACTGCCATTTGTATAAATTTACCACATGTGTGAATCCAATGTGCACCATTGCATACTTTGCACGATGGAGTTATAGTTGTGTGGTAGTTTTTGAAGAAGCCTTTCTTGTTATTTGCCGGTTTTTGATCTCTTGTGGTTGTGCCATTTCTTTTTCCTTCTAAATTATCTAGAGCATGGAATTTATTCTCTAGAAACTTAAGGAATTCATCAAGAGGTTGTAGATCTTTAGGGTTCTTCAGTGACTGCTCGTACGTCTTTCTTGTTTCGTTATCCAGTTTTTGCGAGATGATATACAAGATGATCGGGTCCCAACTTCTTATTTCAATATTAAGACATTTTAAGGAATTCACACACTCCACTGTAGTATCATGAATTCTTCTTAGATTTGATGCCGATTCAACCTGGCATTGTTTTTGATTTAATAATGCCTGAATATGTGCATTAACGAGCAATCGTGTATTTTCGTATCGATTTATTAAAATTTGCGTGCCATGTCATAGTTGGAATCCATTATCTGCAAGTGCTGTATAGCAGTTGCCGCTTCGCCCGTCACATTCGTCTTCAAATAATGCATCTTTTGAGCTTTTCCAAGTTTATCGTTTTTATGGATTACTTGCTCAAATAAATCAATGAACGATTTCCATTGCTTGTTATCGCCATCAAATGTTGGTAATTTTAACACGGGTAGTTTCAGCTCGTGTTGCGCTCCCTCTTTCGTGTTTTCTTCCATTTTCTGCTGAACAGCAAATTGGTCAATCTTCTCTTGCAAACTAACCACAATGTTTTCGTACGTTTGCTCCAATTCTACTTGTTCGTTCATGAAGTCCTCGTCAACGCTCGTATCTCCATGTTCCATAATGTCGTCGTGTGTTCTCATAAGAATCGCCCATTGGCCTTAAATTGTCTGTTGCTTGTGAATAAAGTACGATTCTTACGTCTGTTCAGTTTGCTTCATTCTATCTATTGACCGGAATAGAGCTTGTTTTTGGGCTTCTTTACGCCTCATCCGTCTCTGTTGCTCATCGTCGACTTGTGTTGGTAAATTCGTTTTTCCATTCTCATTGCGTGGTAATGGAACAATTTTTTGGACTTCCTTCTCTTCGTTATTAATCTCGTACAGTCTCTCTGCAAACTTAGTGCGTATGGATTTCACAGTTGTTTCCACTTGTTCATAAAATTTCGATTCAGCGTATGGGTGTTTTTCGCTGAAACTTCCGTGCTGCCGTATTTCTCTATCTCCTCTCTCAAATTCTTTTCAGTGCCAGTTTAGATCGTCTAAACGTTCATCTACAAACTCCCTCGTACGTCTTACTTCGGGCTCTTTCGTAAACTTTTCGGATACTTTCTTTATCCATTCTGCCCTATCTTTCCACAGCTGTGCCAATTCGTCAATGCTGGTCATTTTTCTTCAATTCTTCGATAGCTTTTTTCTTTTTTATTGTTCTTTTACTTATCGAAGGACCAAATGTTTACTTATCACTCTAGCAACCTTACCACTGGTGGGGGGATAGCTAGTTTTACAAATAAACGTATAATAAAAACAAACTGTTTCGCTTGAGTCTTCGTATCAACTCGCCCTATATTTATTTTTCAGCCAACTTGTATACTATCAGCATAATATGTCAGGCATAGCATTATACCTGAGCAGGCAAAATATGCTGACGCAATGTCTGGTCAATGTTCAATGAAGGTGTAGGTTTCCGTAGATTACTGTGGGAACCATGATTATTTGTATGTACATGTTCTTGCACATTTGTACACTGCCCAATGGAGACCAAGCAATGCGAAGCGAAGAAACCGGTATGGATTTCATAATTGTGGGACAGGATATGGGTTTCACAACAATGGCAGACTTGGATAGCATATTCGAGAAGGGGTATCAAAAGTAATAGATATACATATATATTTTATGTCGCCGGCATATAGTATATTGAGAGCGACAGCGACTGCAAATGACGCCATATTTCTTGCCGCTCTTTTGACATTTCTCTTCAATAAGGTTTGCCATTTCATGATGGAAAGAAATACGAGCCCACAACGAGTCGAAATTATTAAAATTTACTACCGAAATTCGGATTGAGTGGCCTCAAAGTTAAGAGCGCTACGTCCAAGTTATGGTCGTCATAATCGTCCTAGCAGATCAATTATTGAGCGTCTAGTGGAAAAATTTTAACCCACAGGCACAGTACAAAATGTTCCCGTGGCAGTGAGACAAAGAAGTGCCCGTAGTGTTGAGAATATTGCTGCCGCTGAGGCTTCAGTTGCCCAAATGTTTCCCTCACACAAGCTTTGGGCATCTCTTTGAAGTCGTTGTGGCAAATTTTGCGAAAAGATCTTGGCCTACATCCTTACAAGATTAAATTGAAGCAAGAACTGAAGCCGCTTAACCACCTGAAGAGTCGTATGTTCGTGAATTGGACTGAGCAACAACTTGAAAATGATTCGAATTTTCATCGAAAAATCATCTTCAGCGATGAGGCTCATTTCTGGCTGAACGGCTCCGTCAATAAACAATATATGCGGTATTGGTCAGCCAGCAATCCACACGTACTCCATGAGTCATCATTGCATCCCGAAAAAATAACAGTTTGGTGTGGTTTATGGGCCGGCGGCTTCATTGGGCCGTACTTCTTCCGTGATGACCAAGACCAGCACGTTACTGTGAATGGGGATCGCTACCGTTCAATGATAACCGAATATTCTCGGCCCCAATTGGATTATATGGACTTGGAGGGCATGTGGTTTCAACAGGACGGCAGCACAAGCCACACAGCGAATGTCACAATCATTTTATTGGAAACCAAGTTTGGAGAACGTGTTATCTTACGAAATGGTCCAGTTGCTTGGCCGCCACGTCAAGACGTCAAGTCTATTGTCTATGCCAACAAGCCAGCGACGATTGATGAACTTCGTACGAATATCGAACGTGAAATTGGCGCAATATCGGCCGATTTATGTTTGAGAACCGTCGAAAATTGGGTTCAGCGTCTGGACTTCTGCAGGCGTGCCCGTGGTGGCCATGCAAAATAAATTGGGTTTCATTCATAATGGCATCAAACGTACTTTCACAGGAATAAAGAGTTTAATTGATAACCAAAACCGTTTTTGTTTTATTAAAAAAAAACGTTGTAACGCTCTTATTGAAAAACCCGATAGTTAGAATGAAATTCATGGGACCATCGTGGCTTCCTTGAGCGACTCCTGATGTGGCTATAAATGGATTAGATTTTTGAGGATCTGAAAATAATAACGTTATGAACGTCTTCTAGGTAGGTCATTATCCATTTAATAAAGCCGGAGAAACCAATAGCTTTCAGCTTGAGAATGATGATTTTGTACGATATTTTATCGGAAGCCTTGCTGAAGTCAGAGGCTACAACATCGACTTCCTTACCATCCATCATGGCATATAAAGTTTGAGATACGAATTCTATTTAGTTAATGGTTGTTGGTCTCCTCTTAAGAAATCCTTGTTGGTTTGGAGATACGATGGATTTGCAGTGGAAAAGCATTGTGTCGTAGCTGATGCTCTCGAAGAGCTTGGGAATGGCTTTAGCAATTGGTCTATAGTTTACAACATAATTTTTTGGGCCTTACTTATGAATTGGGATTATGTATGCGTTTTCTCTCCTGCCAGTTCCGGTGTTATTTCAACAGACACCAGAGTTGTATGCGTGCTTTGTTTAGGTATTGGAAGAAATTATGACCGGGCTATTCGTCGTGGGCAACATATGATAGGCTGAAGAAATTGCCGAAGAAATTTTCAATTATAGTAGGGTCTGCGAAAGAAGAGTCGAGATATTTGAGGTATAGAGGATAGCTGATGAATGAAGTGGTAGAAGCGCTTGGGGTCTAATATTAAGCTCGAATGCATTCGGTGCACGTAGTCTGAGTATAGGGGTAGGTTTGGTAGAGCGAATATGCGGAAACGGACCGAGATTTAAGGTAAGCCTGACATAGTTTATTTCGTGTGTTAAGTTGCTAGGTGGTGATAAAGATGCATTTATTTGGGGCAAGTAAGAGACTGAGTGAATAAAGCATTTGATGATTTTGTTATAGAAAATAGCAAGAGCTTCGTCAATAGACACGCGTTGGTTGGGGACTTTAAGAAAACTGAAACTGACGTTTTTGAGGAGGCTTTAAAGTTTCTCGAAATTTGCCGTACGGAAGTTAAAGTTAAAGTACTCGTGATCGTTCAATCTTTTCTCGTACGAAAAGGTGAGTGAAAAAGGAGGGTGGAAACAGTCTTGTGTGGATAAGAGATGAGTAGATTCTGATATTGCAAAGTTGTAGGGATCGGAGGAGAATATAAAGTCGAGTTGTCTGTTTAGATTATTTTTCACACCACCGATTTGGAAAAAACCGGAGTTCGAAATAGAATCGGCATCATCAGATCTGGTCCATAGCAGGTGTGGTAGATTGAAGTCTCGCATAATTATAACTCCATCGAAGGGATCCTTAATTTCGAAAAGAGTGCCGAGTTGGAATCCCTGGGTTGGTTGCGAAGGGCGGATGTAGCAGCAGAGAACATATATATTAAGCTTAGGGAGGGTAATTTTATAGCATGTAGTAACATTGTAGTCAGCCGTAAATAGCTCATTATTCTTGTAGCCAGAGGGGATATTGGTTTCGGATATTGCAAAAATATCATAGGGGAGAAAAATTTAGGAAGTTTATGTACGCAGTCCTCTAACATTCTGATAATAGGTAAAAATGAATTGGTGTGTGATTCAGATTGGAGAAGAAGATTAATCAATTAGGATCGAAAGTAATTTAAGAAATGAGAACGAGTTCTTTGCAGTTGTGATATTCGTTTAGATGAGATATGGGATGCAAATTTTGAAAGATCTTTCTCGACATCGTAAGTTGAGATGTTCAAGTTCTCATGGTAACGTAATAAAATTTTCTCAGATCAATTAGAAGGCCTCCCTCTTGAATGAAGACCATACATTTTTTTTAGGTTTTACCATCAATACAGGAAACGGGTTAATCATGTAGAGGGTAGCGGCCATCTTCATTGAGAAGAGCAAATTGTTTGGTGAGCTTGGCCACAGGAGGGAACAAATGATCTAAGAACGAGGGTCTGTTTTCATTAGAAGCTTTGAAAACAGTAGGGTTTAGTTTGGGTAATCCACCCACAGAGAGGTTTTAGTCGGAGTACAACACGCTTCGGGGTGGCGGCTGAATGACATGTTTTTGTTGAAGTTTTGAAGGGCATGAAGTAGGTTTGGAAATGTCAACATTAATCAGGTGGTTGAATGGTTTTAATGTGCTCATATGAGGATACTTGGTTTTGAAGGGATTTACAAAAGTTTAGAAGGATGGAGAACGGTTCGTAAAGTAGATGGAGTGAAATTCGGGAATAAACCTACTTTAAAGCTCCAGTTTGGGTCAGGATTGGATTTGACAGGTGCAGATGATTTCAAACGGGTTGACAGTAAGACGCAAAACATCTTGGAATCTGGACTTTGGAAACAGTCATCTTGGAGGGGATGTCATTAAACTTGTTCGGCAAAAACTTCTGGCAGCTGAGTGCAGAGATCGCATAGTTATGATGAAAGAAATTCCTAATGATAGAAGCGTCCGCAAGTCGAGGAGTACCTTTGATAATCACGGTCATTTCCTTATCTTCTTTATCATGGTTGTTGACAGTCTCAAGTTGGCGAGGCACTCGTTCCATTCGGAGACTGTCCAGTGTGTGTTAAACCTTTTGATAAGGCTCGGGGGGTGAGTAACTGATGCAGTTGAAGGGTTTGCTATCGATGAGGTAGTTTGAAGGTGACTCTGCTCGTGAAGGAACATCGACTGCGGTTAACTCAGTGAGGGTATACTCCAATTTCTGGGTAACCGCTTTAAGGTCTTCAAATATTTCCGCGACATACATGTATGACGGTATAATTTCATCACTAATCACGTCGACTTTACATAAGAGATCAACCATTGACGGATCCGATTCAAGCCGGTGAGGGTGATGTACTTTTTTTGAAGAATTTTGGAAATGGATTTCAAGGCTGGACCACAAAGAATCAAGAGACTTATGGTTTGAATAGGGTCTATAGGATTCAATTAAAAATCGATGGTCGATTAATCATCGCGTTTCAAATCGTCCCAGTCTTTTATGGTTAAATGGTCCGAAGTGCTTTTGGATTGGGACAGAGTAAGCAGATGTTTTCCAATGTTTCGGAATCTGGTTTTATTTCTGCTATTTGAGGATCCGATCGAATTTTTGAGGTCCTCCACAGCTTTGATCAAGTCTTCGAAATTTGATATTTTTTCAATATATTTCTTAAGACGAGTTTGTTTTCGCTAAGGTCTTAATTGGTTGAGTCGCTTAAGTGCTTTATCGTCACTAACACATGCGAGAGAGAAATTGGTTAACACTCAATAGAAGACAGAAGACAGGTAACGGCTCTTCTGTCTCAACCAGTACAAAGGGGAGTGAAAAGATTTGCGGTAAAGGCCATTGCATTTAATCCAGACAGCATTTGTGTTTTCGATGCAATGTGGCTTACCGCACTTTTCCATATATTTGTTTTATTTACGAATAATTAGGGAGTTGAAATTGAAGAGTTAGCAAAAAATTGAAGCAATTTACAAAATCGATTTATGTTGAAACAAAACTGGATCTTTAAGGGCGTCGCATTGAATAGAAGGAATCGCGGAGCAGGCGCGTGTGTCAGTGGAAATCTAACGTTTCGCGAAAAGAGAAGTCGTTTTATAAAGAGAGTATAAAGGTACTGGTAGAGATTCTGATACCATTTATACCTATAATGTGACTCGTTCAAACACTCGATTGACCATCGTTTCCGAAATCGATATTTCAAATGACTTATTGATTTCCATTTAGTAAGAAGTGACAACCTTGCCTTGACTGAAAATGCGCTGGAGTCAATGCGGCTAAGTCATTTGAGTCAGACGAAAGAAGAGTTAAAGTCCTTCAGTTTAATTTGGCTTCAATTTTGATAGGTATGATCTCCAGTAATAATAATAAGGAGATGTTTCGCTGAATGCTGTCTCCCATAAGCCGCCGATATGAGGAACTCTACGTGGGATGAATTAAAATGCTCAGCGGAGAACAGTCTGGATTCAGGACTGATTAGTCCAGTGAGACGGCCATAATTTGGCCTATCTTAAAATGAAAGCAAGAGTTGGAAAAGAAGAATGGGATCATTGCAGTTTTTCTTGCTTTGAAAGGGCCAAGGGAAATTATAAATAGGAATATTGCTGAAAAAACTATCAAAATATGGGATAAATTACACGGAGACTAGGAGTCTTGTCTAACAGGAAGGAAGCAGAGTGTAAAATACAACAACCAATACTCTTCAGCAGAAGAAAGTGAATTTGGTGTACCACAAGTGTTATCGCTTGGAACGCTTCTCTTCCTGTTGTATATCAATGATATGAAAAACGTTTTTTTCTATAGTCATGTGATGCTTTCCGCGGACGATACCTTGACATAGGTACTAATCAGGAAAAGATCGAGAAGAATGTATGAGCTTATGCGGAAAGATCAGGATAGTATTGACACCTGGCTGAGTCAAAATTAATTGAAGCTTAATGTTCAAAAATCGAAAGCAAAGACCGTACGCTTTTATATGTACGAAGGTTGGAAAAAAGATATGCTGTTTAATAAATATATACAATTTTATTGTTAAACCACACCTAGACTACTGCGGTACGATATTGTTTTGTGAAGAAGGGGAAATATCAAGGCTACTAAAGCTGCAGAATAGGGCCATGAGAGTCGTCCTGACATCCTGCACACCGATTAATTCGATGCTCCAAATTTTAAGGTGAATGAACATTAAACAAAGAGTTGAGTAGTTAGCCATATCCATAAAGGAACGCGGAAGATATCAGAAATGTTGCATGCTGTACATAGGCTTCCAGAAGTTTAACTAACTGTCAAGAGAGATAAAGCCAGCCACTTATCATTCATACATAAAAAATGATAAGTAAATTAATTTTAACATAATAACAATAAAATTGAATTAAATTTTACAGTGTTCATTCAATTATCTAGTTAAATTTGAATTTAACTATTTTCCTGTGCTTTTATTGTGTACCCATAGGTCCTTAAAATCAACACCGGAAATGACAAATAATCTGTTTGGTGAGTCGCGATCAGCTGAAAGGTTCCCCATTTCTTGTGTCATGAGTTGAGCTCTAGTTTTCGTGAATTTGATAGGAGCGTTTGTTGTCCACAGTGGTTATGGTCATCATGTTTACTTTTGAACAGCATTTTAGTTATGGATTCATTGTACGGAATCAATATGGGATATTTTGCATTAAAGGAAATGAGTGTGGCTTTTAGTCAAGCTCCGACTCGAAGAACGCCTTTTTCATCCAATCATGGTTTCAGGGTGATAAGTGCATTGGATCTATATATGATTTAATATTTCCCTTACGATTGCCACAAGGGCTTTTTTGTGTTCCATAGATGATAGTGCTGTCTGCGTTGCTGGAGTCTTATTTCTTTCCTGGCTCTAATGATGAACCGGAGTACTTAGCCAATGGTGTGTTGTAGGAATTTTAAAAACTTCCGATGATTTATGTGATAAATCATTTGCTCTGTCCTATTTTGTGTCAAAACTACCGCCACTACGTGTTTTCTTTTTCTTTACAGATCAGGTAGTTGGTCTTACTCTGTTATGAAGGATCTGGACTACGCTGACTCATTTCCGTGCAAGGATAAAGGTCCATAGAGCCACATATTACATAACATGAAACTGACTGCTAATATTTCTTGAGATTGGTGATCTGCTGGACTTTGCTTGGAAGAGACGTGACGCCACTGGGTTGCCAACGTATATTCCTGAATTTTCGCCACTCGATTAGCCTCAAATGATTGGAGCGATGAAGACGTCGAATTGGTCCATGATAGGATGATTTGAAAATCTTTACAGAAGTACAACGGCATGTCTTGAAGTCTTAAGTCTTCCTGGACTCTGATGGTGAGTTCAGCGCAAAATACTGCAGTACATAATTCAAGTCGCGATAGAGTTTGTTGTTTGGAGTCACCTAAGGCTGTCACATTTTCTTGAAACGGTGGTCGTGCGATGAAGCAATTGGTTTCAAATTTCGATATATTTTGCGAAAAATGTACCTTTCTGTTGAGTTCCGTTTTCTTGGTGTGATTTCGAAACCGTCAGTCCCCCAGAATTGTTCAATGAGTTCGTTCGAGGAGTCTTCCTCGCAGAATGTTCCACAGGTTGCTGAGCGGTGTACTATGTCTACATTTTTTACAGTTAAGACCCAACGCAATACCCGCCTTTGTTGGATTGGGATCCCGTCGCCCATTTGTATATGTCCGGGACGCAAGAGCTGATAATAGAATCCAGCTCCAATAAGAAGATCGACTTTGTCGAAACGATGGAAGCTAAGAACGGCCAAGTTGATGTTCTAGGCTAAATCTATTCCTAGGTACGATGCATGGTAGTATGAATGCTTCTAGTCTGCAGTCAAATCTTCCGATTGTTGATTTTACACCAATGTTGATACGTTGAATTGTGATTCTTGTTCTTCGTTCAATGACTTCAATGCAGAGCTATGATGGTGTTGTAACAGAGATATGCGTCTGATAGGCCGCTCAGCTATTAAATTTATTTGACACGTGAAATTTAGAATTGCTCAAACCTCACACGTTTGACCATTGCTTGCAAAGCACAGAAGAAGCACGGAACCTTGTCCGTTATCAACTTGATGAATCGTGGCTACAGTTGTCGGTACTGTGCTCTCGTTTGCTTGCGTCTGTATTTTTGCCGGTTAAGATCTGCCTTAAGGTAATTCACGCATAAATGCCTTCTTTGGGTCCACACTTGTTTTTCCAATTTCTCGCAGAAGTAAATCGGATGTTCTTTTATCCCACACACCTTGCAGCATTCGATGTTCGATTTTTGTCACTTGAAGCTATTTTCAGGGGTTTTGCAGTGCTTGCTCGTATAGAAGGTGGCTTTGTCGATCCAGTTTCTTAATAACCAGGTTAGTGAAAAATAGATTCCAGGAGTCCGCCTCAAAACCCAGCGCCTTTAGTGCCGATAGGGATTCGTGAATAGTACCATGAAATTCTTTGATTCATTTTATATCTGAGTTTTAGATTGATATGTGAGGCCTCTTTTATTGCTGAATCGGTCACGTAGCGTTTTCCAAACTATCTCCTAATTGTCTCTAGTCAACTCAAGATGTCGCAATAATCGCTCCTTATCACAAGATACGTTTGCTTTAAGGACCACATATTTTGGATTGGTGGTAATGGATACTAATGAATCATTTTCCTTAAGATGTATGAAAATGATTGCTATTTCAGATAATCCTTGTAAAACCTGGCTATCAACATCTTGACATGTCGTTGTGATTGGTTGTGTTTGCTCTTCCCAAGAAAAATTGATTCCTGAGAACCTCTGTCTCCAATATGGAATACCGTACCATGTTAAACCCCCTCCGCTATTGCGCGGAAATATTAAATAATGACAGTTCCTTGGTCTGGCTCCACGGTTTGTTTATCGCACGAAGACGCTGAGTCCAAGTTGCTTCTTTGGCCATTCGGTGGCTGATGTGAAGTAACGAATTCATTGTCCAACATAATGCCAAGGTATTTTATTTCATTAACAACCTCAATTTCCTTGCTGTCTATAATGATAGGAGGTATTCGCGATATGTTTTTTCTTTATTATCATGCTTTTGGTTTTATTAATGTTCATAATAAGTCGGCAGATAACATGAGCTTACATCATTTATATATACAAGAAACAAAAAAACACCGAGTATTCCCCCCGAGGGAGACCTTTCGTAATGTCAATTTTGTGCGAAATATTTTCATTCACTTCTGTCTTCTGGGTCCTTCCAGTTGAAAATGATCTAAACCATTTAACTGACTGACCCTGTTGTTAAAATCGAACAAATCCAAGAAAAATTCCAATCCAAAAAACATTATCATCTGGTTGTGATCTGTCAAATGCGCCACCAAAGTAAAGAGTTGCTCTCGACGTTGAAGTCGGGCTTACAATATATACGATCAAACGCCGACCAAACGCAAGAGGTCACATTATGTGTTACCCCATTAGATCTCATTGTTTCAACTCAATCTGTCAAAGCGCAAACACTAGTTACATACCCCAACACACCTTCAACACGTGCCGACTTCAACTGCCAATAACCTTCCCATTATCCGTTTGCACACACGAGTAATTTGTTTATTTTTTTTATAAATATAGCATATCTGTTGACTTAGTTTCAGTTTTAACGTTTTTCAATGTAATTAGAGTAAATTGTTTTTTCTAAATTTATTTCCCATGATATTTCTGTTGACTTTGAAAAACTTGAAGTATATAAACCAAATAAAGTGAGTGCAAACATCGCTCAATAAAGAAATAATTTTTGTTTTTTTTTATAAAACGCGGGAACCGGGGCCGTAATTCACGCGAACGCCGCATTGTGTTCCTTCTTTTGTAAAACAATGGCCCCGTTCCAGCACACCGTAGCGCAGATCCGCTACGCGGAAAATGTACTGAGATGACAGTTCTTCGCGTAGCAAAAGGTAGCGCAGGGTAGCGAGTCGCTACGGGGAAATTTAAGGGATAAGAGCCATTGGCCCCGTTCCAGCACGCCTTTGCTAAACTGGTATACTGCTCCGCTACGAGGAAATTTCTCTGGAACGCATTTGGAGCAACAGAAAATATGACGTCACGTTTAACAGCAAATCAAATGGGGTTTGACAGCTTTCTTTGCGTAGCTAAGATATCTTTGCTAAATTTCCTTCAAATATCCCTTAAATTTCCCCGTAGCGACTCGCTACCCTTCGCTACCTTTCGCTACGGGAAGAACTGTCATCTCAGTACATTTTTTGCGTAGCGGATCTGCGCTACGGCGTGCTGGAACGGGGCCATTATATTGGATTAGCTGATATTTCTTGTCATATATAGTAATTCAGGAGCCACTTAATATCGTCAGACCCTCACTAAGTAGTTGAGCTGGTCACACCAAAATAAATTATATATCGGCGTTATCTCTATAATACAGCAATACTCATACAAAATGTGTGTAGTTCGGCTAGCCAGCTCTCTCAGTTTTTCACAAGCGTGAAAAGGATGGTTGATATAGAACTCTTTTCTATTCGCCAGAGCGGATAAGGGCTAATCGAAAACGCAGCCATATACACGAGTGAGGAAAAGAGCGCTGCGCCCAATTTTTAATTAATTCATAGCCCGCTCCCAGTTTCGTTTTCCTGTTTCGGCGGTCATTGTCGGTGTTGTTGCCTATATTCTGAATATTAAATCCAATTCAATCTACTGTCATCCTTTAAAAGAAATCTTAAAAACAGATACTAAGCAATTATGGATAATTCGGGCAAAAATCGCTATGAACTTTTATTTATGGACGATGATATTATTGATCCATTAGATAATATTGTTAAAAAAAAGGTTAAGCAACCATCTGCACAGCCTGCTGCTGTTGTCACATCTACACAGCCAAAAGGTGTCGTTAATAAACAAAATGTGGATAATGTTAAAAAGAGTTCAATTTCATGGGAAAAGGAAAATAAATCATTTGCAATGAACAAAAACTTTGATAATAAGAAAACTGCTGCAAACAACGCTGTATCTGGTGGTGGTGGTGGTGGTAGTGCTGGAGGAAACGGACCGGTGAATAAGCCACTCGGGGCTAAATCTGGCCAACAACAGCAATCCAACCAGATCAGTAGCAATCACCAAAACACAAATCGAAGCAATAGGGAAAACAATGGTAAGTCCAATCGATAAAGTGTTTTTTTTTTTTATCTTTTTCTATAATATTTTTCGTTGAGGCTCTGCCCTCAAATCCATCCAACCTGGTGGCCTTTTCGGTTCTTTTTCAGTTGTAGTCTCAAATTTGTTCATATCAAATTACAAACTGATTGAATTGTGTTACGTTTTGTTGAGGAGCAGAATCCCCTCATTCCAACTAACTGATAAAAATAAATATTTTTTTTTTATCTGCAATTTGATCTCATAAATTAACTGGGATTTCAAGACTGAAATAGTTTTAAATCGAAAATAAGTATATGCGAATAGGTATGTTGCAATCCACACTATTATACACATACGCATATGAATTGGTGTGAACTAAAATCGTTAATGCGTACTTAACATGTGCTTTTAACCCGATAAATACGAAAATCGGAGAAGAAGACAATCAGAGGAATATCATAATATAATCCGATTAAAAAGCTTATGATTCATAACCAAACAAAACAAAAAGATTTTGACGTTAAATTCGGAAAAAAAACAGATCTGTATGTATATACATGTATACATGTATATGCATCATTTAGGCAGGCTCTGGGGCAAATGTATCAGACTGTTGAGTGAGGGTTCAAATCTCGGGGGCACCCACGGACCCACCTATCACGAGTGTTTTTCAGCACAACGAATCAAGGCGCAATGCAGGGTTACAAAAACTGCGATTAAAATGTCAAAAAGCGACTCAGGTGTTTCCAAACTGATTGTTTGCGAGGTATCGATATGGCAACAAGAAAAATTAATTCCTCTAAACTTTAAGAAGACAAATGCGGGCAAAACATGTAGAAGTAGTAAGTAGTTGTAAATTCATTTATTAGCATAAAAATATAGTTTACAAAAAAACTTTAAAATTTAATATTTAATATATTTAAATATTATTTATTCAGTCTTATATTTAATATTTGCAGCTAAATTTAAATATTTCGTTTAACAAAATTAATACATTGAATTTTGAAGAATCTAAAATTGCTTTTTGACTTCAATTGGCAAGTTATTGAATAAAATTACTCCCTTATACATGAGCGTATTTCCAGCGGCTGTTGAGGTCTGCTGATTAACTCTGAATAGTTGAACAGTATTCAATATGTGGCTTTAATAAAGCATAAAACACTTTTATCGCCGTAATGCAATCCATTTTTCTCCGTATCCTTTTAAAAAAAAAAACAATCTTTTTACATATGTAGTCAATGTGTTCCGCAAACTTCATATTTTTATTAATAATTACTCCCAGGAATTTAATTTGACTCACATTTTCTATTTTATTATTATTAATTTCTATTATTGTTTCGTTATTCGTATATATCTCCATCAACTTGATTTTTCTCTCGTTCAATTTCAGTTTGTTCATTTTCAACCATTCTGTTAACCTTTGGATGTCATTCAGAAGCTTCACTTTGCATTCATCCGCATTCTGTCCTTCCGAATAAACCAATGTGTCGTCGGCATATAGTATAACTTTGTAATCTCGTATTATCGCCGGCATAACATTTATGTAAATTATAAATAGAAGCGCCCGAGGATTCATCCCTGTGGAACCTCAATATCCACTTCTGCCATATTTAACACTAGATTATTGACCTTTGCCCTTTGCGATCTATTTGATAAAAATGACTCAAACTATTTAAGCTCCTTATCTCTTATACCATACATCGATAACTTTTGTAGTAATATGTTACGATCAATTGTTTCAAACGCCCTTTTGAAGTCCAGGAAAAGTGCCATTGTTTTTTTTTTCTTGTTCCCTTCGTTTTTTCATTCATTTATTACGTAATTTACCGCTGCTTCACACGAGTAATTTTTCCTGAACCCAGATTGGTAGATGGATAATATATTTTTAGTTTCTAGGTATTCCAGTAATTGTCTTTTAACCACACATTCCAGGATTTTCTCTAACGTTTTTAGTGTATTTATTGGCCGGAATTCCTCGCATTTTTTGGTATTTAAAACCTTTTCCACAGGTGTTATCATGGAAGCCTTCAACGAATTTGGAAATTCTCCTTCGTGAAGTGATATGTTTATAACTTGCAGTAGCGTTGTTCCTAAAGTATTCCAGTTATCAAGAATTATTTGTAGTTTAACTTGATCGAAATCAGCCTTATTTTTTATTTCCTTACATATTTGTTTTAATTGTTCCAGTGTTATTTGCTGAAACTGAAAATTATCTTCACATCGTACAATACAATAGATCATGAATCTGATCTCTTTTTTTATTGTTTTTAAAATGTAAAGAAAGAAAGAGTAAAATCAAAATATTACTTATTAGAGTTTCCGAAAGGAAAAAAACGGAACCCTTTTTCTGTCTGTCTGAACTTTTTCTCATAAACGCGTGGATGTATCAAGCTGGAATATATATCCGGAAAATGTCGACACTCGCAAGGGAATCAAAACCTACAGGGTACTTCCCGTGAACTCAGAACTTGTGAACTTGAAATTTGGCACGACGCAATGTCTTATAGCACAGATAAAGGAAAAATTGGGAAACCTGTAAGTTTTTGTTAAATCATATAATAAAAATATTTTAAATAGTTTTAACTTACCAGCCCTTTCCTCATGTACGCGTAGATATATAAAATTGGAATTCATATCAAATACTCAGGTCTATAATACCTTTAAGCTGTAACAAAATCAAACTTCTATATCAACGCAATCAAAAGAAACAGCAACTTAAGCCGCATGTTTTCAAACTCGCAACTACTCGCAAGGAAACCAAAACCTAAAGGGTACTTCCAGTCGACCTAGATCTTGAAATTTGGCAAGAAGCAAAGATTTATAGCTCATATAAAGAAATAATTTCGAATACCTTAAATTTTTAGTTACAACACATTTTTTTTTTTTATAATTATATACTTATTATCCTTTTCCTCATGAACGCTACGCGGTATAAAATTTTAATTCATATGAACTATTTATGTCTAATTGCCTTAAAGCTGTATAAATAAAACAAATTTCTAAGTCAACGCAAAAACGCAAAGCAAAGCAACCATTCACACCGCATATTTTGAAACTCGCGACTACTCGCAAGGGAATCAAAACCTAGATTCAAATAGTGATTATAAACATAATTGTAGTGACCGCAATGACCGCGATTTATCTGTATGTATGGGGAGGGGACAAAATTGTTTATATTTATTGTCAAACATATTATCAAATGACAATAAAAAAAACATCGATGACATCACACACCTAGTTCAGTGTTAGGTCTTTTTCGAACCACCACATCACAAACGAATTATATCTCAGTGCAGCAACTGCCAGAGATACGGGCACACTAAAAATACTGCACAAGAGACCCAATATGTGTTAAGTGCGCGGGATCCCACAGAACCCTTGACTGCCAGATGTCATCAAACAGCAGCCACACGGCAAACTATACAACGCCTTGAAAATTAAACGCTTTCTCCCAATCCGAAAAAAAACTCCTCCCACAGCTGAAGAAGACACAAATGAGGAACGGCATACCAACATAAAGACACTCCAAACACTCCAAGTAAATAACCCAAGACATAACACAACAGACCTCCCACTAACCAAAAACAGATAAAACTCTTCGCCAACAACGTACAACACAACAAAGATGACTTCGCCGAGCTTAAAAATAAAAAAATATGAAGAATCTCATTTACCAAATGACAAACATGCTTCAATTTCTGACCATCATAACGACGAAACTCAATGGACCACATTTAGAGAGAACTAAACATCATCATCTGGAATGCGAATGTCGACCAGTTTATAGTAGTCTGACTAATGGGTGGCGTTGTTGTAGTGGTTGTTGTATCGTCTTAGTTCCTAATTCGTGTTTTCAAAATAGCTGTTTGTGTAGATTGTGTGTAGATGGCTCTGCTGTGAAGGCATAACACTGACACCGGGGTGTTTAAGCTAAATCTTCCAAACTTTCAAAGTTGTCGAATGCCGAATATAATCCTGTGAATTAGGTTAAAGTCAATAGGTCGATATTAAAATCCTCCGTCCCGTTTCAGGCTCCACCCACGGAAGTGAGTTGAAACCAATTTCACCTGAGATTCTCAAACCACTACACAACCTTAATATCCTCTTGAAGAGCGAGCAACAAAACATAAATCAATACGTACTAGAACGAAAACAATTCAAAAAGGACAATCGCATCGTTGTTTTAATGATAGCAGAAACACAATTCACAACTAAAAGCCCCCGAAAATATCAGGATATAACACCTACACTACAAATCATCCTGGCGCAACTATAATAATCAAACAACGAGCACTATAACCACGACCATTCTAATTGACATAGTTCAAATAGAAGACAAAAACAAATTATTATAACTCTGAGCCTTATACTGCCCACCTAAAAATTCTATAACAACTCCACAACACGAAGACTACATCAATTCACTAGGGTACAGATTTATAGCAGCTGGGTACTTCAATGCTAAGCAAAATGACTGGGGTTCAAGATTATCCTGCAGATAAGATGAGATATAACTGCAGATATCTAAGCACCAGCGAACCTACCTACGGGCCTACTGACCCTTATAAAACACCTCACCTGTCTTCTGTATTGCTAAGAATATTCAACTGAAGATACTAAAAATCTAATCAAGGCTTGAACTCTCATCGGACCACTCTCTCATACACCAAACAACCACCCGTACTTAGTTCCAACTGTATAGCAAAAAGTCTGATTGGGAATCTTTTCGAGAATATATAAAACATCATCTTCAACTAAATGTTACAATCGGAAATGAGGTGGAACAAAAACAATACCAAACAACAGACGGAAAAAGGAAAATACATTACACCAACTATATTGCAACGACAGATAGAAAAAAAAGAGGACGCTGAGAAAACCATGGCAAATTATTAAACTATCTAGCGATAAAAGTAAATAAAATAAAGCTGCCAAAGAACTTAAAGCAAAATTATAACTAATCCAAAAAAATCATTTTAATGACTATCTAAAAACAAAACCAATTCAACTTCTGAGACAAATTCCTCACTGTGGAAAGCAGCAAAAAAAAAATGAAAAACAAAAATGAAAAACAAAATAAAACACTATAGTTTTGTTCACTGACTCTGCTCCGAGCAGAAAAAAGCAGAAAAGAGCAAGATTTAGTGTTCATTGACAAAAATTTCTGCTCGAAACTGCTCTTTTTGTGTTCAGTGAGACCTGTCAGAGCAGAAAAGAGCAAGATTTCTTGCTCCTACTTTTGGGGTAGAGCAGAAGTAGAGCAGACTGTCAAATCAGCTGTGCATATATTTATTTGAATTTCAAACTTCACTAATTCGTTGGTGATTGATAAGTGCGGTATGTATGTACATATGGGTTGCTCTTTTCTGCTCTTTTCTGCTCTGACGTTAATCTGACATTTTGCTCGAATATGAGAATTTCTGCTCTAGATCTTCGTCAATGAACAAAACTCAAGTTCCACTTATTAAACCCAGCAGATCTTAGTCCAGAACCAACCAAGACAAAGCAGACATGTAAGCTAAACACTTCGAAATATATTCATTAACAACAAAGACAAAAACTTACCCGCCAATAATAAAAAAAAAAAAAATAAAAACATTAAAGAAATCATTTGTCACCATTTGCCATTGAGATAAAGTTAATGGCACTATCACTGGATTGGTCGACCAGCAATATTAGTCTGACTAATGGGTGGCGTTGTTGTAGTGGTTGTTGTATCACCTTAATTCCTAGTTCGTGTTATCAAACTAGTAGTTTGTGTAGACTAAGCGTAGATGGCTCCGCTGTGAAGGCACAACAACGACAGTCTAAACTTTCAAAGTACATATGGTATATCAAACTAATGTCGAATAAAATCCTGTGGATTAGGCGAAAGCTTATAGGTCGATATAAAAATCCTCCGACCGTTTCGGGCTCCACCCACAGAAGTGAGTTGAAACCAAATACATCTGAGTTTCTTCAAACCACTAGATAATCTTTCATTCTTCTCCAAATTCTTCCGCTAGTTATTCTGAGGAGCGAGCTAATTATATGAGACATTACCTTTGATGATGAGAGTGCCTTTGGTAGTTTGATAGAAAAATTATAAGTGTGATCTTTGGTCCCGTCTGTATAGACGGTGAGTGGAGGAAAAGATTCAACAACGAACTGGGTATACAGTGACATCGACTAAGCTTAAAGAATAAAAGTCCAACGGTTGAGTATGTAGAGTGAATAGATACCAAAATTCCTGCCCGGAAGGTCTTCAAATCCAGCCTCTTGGGAGGGCACAGTAGAGGACGACCGCGACTCAGGTGGCGCTCATAAGCAGAAAGGAGCCTGGTCCAACTTGGTGTGCAAAACTGGAGCTTGTCGGTTGAAGCTCTTAAGTAAGTACACAAAAAGAATGTGGCAAGTGAAAGAATTAAAATATATGACTCTAACGAGACCAACAAAATTTCGACGTCAAATCTTAAATCCGACGGTAAGCTAGAAGGCTCAATAAACCCTTACCGTTATTTAGATAGATATATAGATAGCTTTTTATCAAGCTTTTGTAGCCATTTTGACTTGACAAATGTTTGTATATTGACTTAAGTTATATATACATATACTATATATAGTAAGATTCATTGCATTAGTTTAACGTATTTAATAAGTACATTTTTTAATGATTTAAAGTAAATTATGTTCTTAATTTCTCCGGTATTTCGTTAAATCCTTTGAATCCTTTATAGAAAATTGGGCGTTGTTCTCTTGTCGTTCAACCCTCTTTTGATTCGGAGGGCACCAGAACTTCTTAAAGTGTGTACAGCCATACATATGAGGGTACATATTATTTTTGACTTATAAAAAGTCTTGGTTTATTTGATTAATACATTCAGATATAACTTTACCCCTGACGTAAGGAAGTCCAACATCCGCGAAAAAAATGTATTTTGAAAACTTTACTACTTTAGTCACATCATTTATAAACATTAGGACTAACCAAACACCTCAAATAGTACCATAAGGTTTTCCTATGTTGGTGTCTGCTGCCGTTGAAGTTATGTTATTTTTGGCTGTTCGTTTGTTTAAACCATTTCTATTCATTAGATTTAGATTTGAGATAAAGAACAATGCCATCACCACATTTTGTTCATCTATTTATACACTTCAGTCATTTAACACAAAATTTAAGCATGTTTCACAAAAGTGTAAGATATTGTATTCGTGGCCACTTAAATCGTTGTAAAAGCCTATTTTTCCTGGTTTCATATTTGCCTTCTTAATGTATCACGTAAATCATTTGTTAAATCCTTTTTTTTATAGTTTACTTCAAATTCTTTAGTCAAATTGCTAGTTATCGGTTAACTACTGTATCAAGTATGTTAATATCATTATTAAAATGTTCTTCTTGAGAATGTACAGTATCTGCGTCGTCGTTTGCTGTGTAATGCAACAACAAATTACTGACCTCTTCCGAGTGATAAGCGTTTTCTACATCTACATAATACTAAAATCAATTGAGATAATAGGTCCCATTTTAATGAAAATCATAAAATCTTCTCTTCTCGGAAGAAAAGGTTAGCAACACGATCAACTGCGAAGAGTTTTGTGCAATAAATACGTAACCATTCTTCGAGGAAATAATAGAACGTTACGTTGCTGACCAGTTCCAAGATTTTTTTGGAGGGCAAAAAATTACTAGCTGTCGAACAATCTAGGTTTAGAGGACACCACTCGCGTGAGTCAGCCATAAATTGTGTAATCTTTGACTAGAAGAAACAGTAGGAAGTGGTAACTCGGTGTTAGCGGTATATTTAGATTTAAAACAGGCGTTCGAAACAATTGACAGACATTTTATAGCAAATCTTAGAGATACATGGAATAAGAGGTATACAACTTCAGTGGTATAAGTCACATTCGACAGGAAGAACTCAGTGGACAAAAATAAATTATGTGTAAACAAGTTCGTTTTTTTTAATATGGTAATTTCTGTACTTTTTTTTGTTAAAATTGTTTTGTTTGCGGGGTTATATATTTGTTGAAAGATAAATGTGCCGAAATAGTTGGTTTAAGATGGACAAATTAAAATTATATAAAAAAATCTAAGTGTTCAGACTAGAGGGTCGAATCAAAGTGCTAATGGATGGCGATATTATTAAATGTGTTGGAAACATTAAATATCTCGGAGTTATAGTAGACAGTAAACAAGAAATATGCCGAAAGTGTTTGTGAAAAAGTCGCCAAGAAAATAGGATATTTAAAATGAATACGACCAGTACTGACATTCCAAAGTGCTATCCATATATAAAATTCTATAATTTTACCTCACATAACCTATTGTTCTACTCTCTTGTATGCTAACCAACAGGGAATTAAAGATACACTTCAACGACTTCAAAATAAGCTATGAGAACGATATTGAGGTGTAACAGGTATACACCGATACATCACATGCTGGGTACTCAAAATTGGATGAGTATTGAACAGAGGTTGATCTTCAACGTAATGATGCTCATTTATAAAATTAAAAATGGGAGGCTGCCTTAATTTCTGCAGGCAAACATTGTTCGGGTTGGTGATGTCCAGCAGTATAACTTGAAGAATGTTGATAATCTAAGACCAGTCAGGCGTTATTAAACTAGTACACAAAATCCATTCATGTACGAGGGCTTACTCTACTTCAGTAAATTACCGAATGGAATAAAGAATAAACAAAATACATTGATATTCAAGAAAAATTTTATTGAATTCGTTAAAAATTTATTTTGTTATCCATGTAACTCAAAGTTCAATGAACAAAAAAACATTGCTATATATACATTTATTTTATTCAACCACTTTGTTTTCTTTTCCTTTTTCCATATTCGTAGTCGGGGCTTATATCTCTCCCGATCGTTTTTGTGTACAGTCATTGTAGAGGTTGCTGGTCTATAAATAGATCAAATTTTATAAAAATTGTAGGTATGGCCTAAAATAATTGGGAGCCACCCGCACAATAGGAAAAAGTTCTTCTCCCGTATTGAATAACTATGTTCATGATCGTTTAACGTGCATCTAGCAAAGCAGACAGGTCATCTTGTTAGATTACTGCACCGATCGCGAAAGTACTCGCGTCAGTTGCCAATTTGAATTATTTCAAAAATATTTACATATTTTCGGTGTTTGGGTGTCAAAAGGGATCGCTCGTCGTTAACATTATGGAATCCTAGGACTTCGGATCGTGGAGAAATGTCAAAATGTTTAATTCCGGAAATTGGACCGATTACAAGAAGTTCAAGACGGAAAGTGTAAAAACCAAGAAATTCGCACATTTACTATGCGGAGACTTATGATAAAATTTTAAATTAGAAGCTTTATCAATAAAAAAAAATAGTTTTATCTGTACAGAGCCAGTAAAGTTGTCCATTTGGTTGGTATATTTGGTAGTTTAAGTTAAGTTTGATTACGTTTCTCTCATGAATGCTGCAATTATATAGAAGCATCATATTTTAAGCAAACCTACGTTGTGAGTTAGCAAATGTATCAAGTCATCAAGCTTTGGGCGTTTATTTTTTATAGTTCTCAATTTTAAGTATATACCTTTAATAAAATACACACTGAATTTAAAATTACTTTTAATGTTGTTTCAGTATCTTCAGCAGCTGGCCGCAATCCTATCAAACAACAAAATGTAGACACCAGAGAACAACGTAATAATCGTCGCAACCGCGAAAATGGAGTGTCAGGACTAATTGGAGAATATCAAATTGATCCGCAACAACAACAACAACAACGCATACGTCAGAATAATCAACGTTTCGGTGGACCAACTCGAAACCGCAGTGGAGCTGATGGAGTTCGAAGTGGAAAACGTGAATTCGATCGTCAATCTGGCTCAGACAAGACTGGTGTGAAGGCTGTTGATAAACGTGATGGCGCTGGTGCCCATAACTGGGGATCTGTAAAACAAGACATCGAAGATATTAATAAACCCACTGATGAAGGTAAGCCAATAATTCCACATGTTAAAGGCACTATATTCGTGGTGTATATCATTGACTAACCCCTTTACGTATATAAGTGCGGCTTTGATTGAATTCACTGCAATTAGGAGCAAGTTTTATATCCTTTCTAATGAAAAACTGTTTATGAAAGGTAACATTATGATTCACTAACGGTGGCCTGCACCTACGTAGAAAAGTTCTATAATTCAAAAAGATGTACTCGCCGCCCATCGACACAAATAAAGCGTACTAATGGACTAAACAAAGTTGTGTGAAGAGCAATTTTTGTCTATATAAAATTTTCTAGTTGCAGAATTTATATAATAAGAATTGAATTCGAGAAGGGCACATCGCGCATATTTTGACATATACATTTTTTCGCATCTTCAAAGTATCAGGTTGGCAACTACTCAATTGCGGATTCTTTTTAGAAAATAAAAGACAATTTTTTCATGGAACGCAATTACTTTATTCTGTAATGTTTTGCCGAATTTGAGCAATGACCTTTTGCCATCTTTCAGGCAGCATCATAATTCCACGTTCATAAAACTTCTGGTTTTTATCAGCAAAAAACTGAACCAGGTACGATTTGACATCATCATTATTTGAAATTTTTATTTAATGAGTTTTGCAAAGATTGAAATAATCAGATGGTGGAAGGATTATATGGTGGATGTGGCAAAACATCCCAACTAAGTTTTAATTATTCATGCCGAGTGACCAAAAATGTGTGTGGCCTTGCATCGTCATGATGGAATACAACAACTTTTCGATTTGTCAATTCGGGCCGCTCTTCTTCAACTGCATTGTTCCATTATGTTAGTTGTTCGATGTTGACATCTGAATTGATCGTTCGATTGGGTGGTCAAAGTTCAAAGAAGACAATTCTTTTCTTATCCCACCAAACTGATAACATAACTTTGTTTTGATGAATATCAGCTTTTGATATTGTTTGAGCTGGTTCATCTGGGTTCCTCCACGATGTCGTAAACAACCCATTTTTCATCACCAGTTATACATCGTTTAAAAAGTGGATCATTTTCATTAAGTTTCTTTAAAAAATGGCAGATGTTAATGCGTTGTGTTAAATGATTTTCTTTCAGTTCATGAGGAACCCATATATTCAGTTTTCGTACATGGCAGAGTTGTTTTAAGCGATTTTCAATGCATGTATGTGATACATGAAGCTTCTCTCCACGTATTGTACTGTGACGATCCGAATTGAATATTGCTTTGATTTGGTCGTCATCAACTTCAACTGGACGACCAGAGCGTTTTTCGTCTTTGAGTGAAAAATCACAAGAGCGAAATTTTGGGAAACTTATTTTGATACTGCCGTTCTTTTAAAGCGTCGTCACCATTAAGAGCACATAACTTTTTGTGGGCTTGCGATGCGTGTTTTCCCTTCCGGAAATGAAAAAACAAAATATCACGTAAATGTTCATTTTGATTTTTCAACAGACGCCAAACAAAAACTACACAACCGATTAAAAAAAAATTTACTGATAGACAGTTGAAGTACTGACTATCAAATAACAACATATGTTTGACATTTCGATTCCGTCAAGCAAACCTAAAGCCATCTATAAGTGAAATCCGTAATTACTTAGTTGCCAACCCAATATATACTTTTTTTTTCAAATGTAAGCAATCTAACAATAACAAATATGAAGAAAGTGCTTCGGTCAAGGTCTCAGAATTAATTTCGAAAACGCATTGGACCAAGAGTTGAAATAAGCGGTCTTTCACAATGTTTATATTGAAACAACGATTTAAAGTCTGCAAATAAAAGCCAAACTCTGGTCAAAAATTTAACTTTTTATCATTTCAAAGCAATTTTCTAAACTTTTCTTTTACTAGAATAGTAATAATTTGTAAGTGAAGTTTTAGTGTTAGCACAAGCTTAACTTACCTGCATATTAATATTATTTAATCCTTTATTAAATTTCCCGCCAAAAGTTAAAGCACCGTGGTCACTAAAGAAATGAGCATTAAATGGAATTCAGAAACTATCCTCTCTTGTTTTCTATTAACCAGAACAATAAATTCAATCGGCCGGAAGTTGGAACAAATGGGTTGTAAAACACTTTTGTAAATGCGTGCAATATGCTGTAATTGCCATGTGTGAAAAATTTTCCAGTGTTCTAATTTGCTGAGATAGAGAAACAGAAATGAGTTTCCAAAATTCAACTAACATGTAAAACAATTATCTCAGGGGTACAGACCCCAAAAAGCCTGCAAAGTTCAAAATGGAAAAATCATAGTAGAATTGCAGTCAATGCTGAGGACATTGAAGAACACCTTGTGCAGACTGTATTACGCCAATAATAAGAATAAAACTCCCCAGGCTGGTATCATAAACCATTCGATGAAGACGACGCAGGCCAACAGTGTCTACCCGACCTAGACCTGTTTCGTCTGTAGAGACGAAATGTATGAAGTCATGTATAGGTTTAGCATCCGTGCCAAGCTCGTACTTTTGTGCAGGGGAGCGTTCAAGTATCAAGGCACTTTGTCTACAAAGGCTCCGCTTTAAACATATTTAATAACACTAGCACTGAGATCAAACGAAGAATATGTCTTGCCAATCGCTGTTTCTTTGGGCTAAAAAACAATTGAGTAGAGTCCTCTCTCGAAGAACTAAAATGTAGCTCTATAAGACCTTCAGCATCCCCATCCTGCAAAATGGTGCAGAAGCATGGACTCTTTCAAAAGCGGATGAAGGCGCTTTAGATTCTTTCAAGACAAAATGTTGATCTTCTAAAGTAATGAATGTTGTTTTCATAACCCAAATTGAATTTGATGGCGGCGGCAAATAAAATAGCACCTACGTTTTTTTTTTATCTTAAAATGGGAAGTTCATGGTATGGACTATGGATTACTCGCACCCAAAGCAAGCACAATGGCGCGATTTACGAGGCATTCTGCATGGCACTTTATACCAGCAGCTTCACCGAACTTTGGTGGCATTTGGGAAATAATGGTACAACAGCTGCAAATACCGAAAATGGAGGCATTAAAATTGCACCATTCATGAACCATACAATTTTATTCGAAAAAAATGTTGATGCCAATCTGTTAAAATTTGCTTACCTTGATAAAAAATCAAATGTCAATAACAGAATCAACAAATAATATTCTACGAAAGAATACTCAAGCTGTGACAGTACAGTTACCAGATTTTCAAAATGAGCTGGAAAATCTAAGAGAAAATACATGTCATGACTGATCTCCAAACGCTAAGATCAATCCGCTTGTGATAAATCTAGATCAGCTGCACTTACAATTGTCAACATTGCGTTTACCTTACCATGGCAAGTTACGCAACTGAAGCAAAGCTGTTGGGATTCTATAGATTACTGACAGCCAAAGCCTATCTTCCACTCGTGAATGCTGAGGAGTTTGAACTATTCAAGGTTATACCAGTACCAACCCCGCATACATCGGAATTTGTTTTTATTGAGTCATCCCAGGAGTTTTCAGTTGGGAAGTTTCTCCGAGAATCCTACTGCACGCTAACGAACAAGGAACTTGACCTTTGCCACCAGCAGCATCCTTTGTTAAATCGAAGATCCAATATAAACAGATTCTAAATGGACCTACTTACGCACTCAAGTGACCTTTAACCGTTTTGTAAACTAAAAAGTATGAAACCTTTTCCAGTGTGGATCCAGCTCAGCAACAAAAGTGGAAGACGATTTCTGGAAACTAATCTTCAAGAAGATGGGATCGAAACTCTCAAGCCAAGCATGCTCAAACAGATTAAATGGGCATTACTTTACAACAAAGAACAGACAACTTTATGAATGAAGCATTCTTCACAGAAGTACTATCGGATAAACCGAAGAACGGTTCAAAACCATTCTTCGTTGTTCATGCCATCCTTAAACCCGCAACATATGGAAAAAAAGGCCGAACATTAAGTAACTATTTTTGTTGTTTAATATGCAAAATGAGCAACCAACATTCTTGAAAATGTCGAAATGTTGTTATAGCAATACGAATGAAGAGTAAATCAGTGGACTTGACCTGTGAAAACTAAGCAATATCCAAGCGAAAGAAGCAAACGATTAAGTAGCATTCTTAGAATTAAACAATTCACTTGAAGGTCTGTCACCACACTCTTTCTCAGGAACGCAGTAGAAAATTGAAATTAATACCAAATCAAACTTCTAAATCGACTCATTAAAGAGAAACGGCTATTTTTGATGCATTATATTGATTCTCGCAAGAGGATTCAAAATCTGAAGGGTTCTTCTCGTTGACAGAGAATCATGAAATTTGGCAAGAAGCAATATCTCCAAGCATAATGAAAAGAACGAAAGCCGTAAATTTGAACTTTTATCATAAAAATAGAAAAGTATGTGAAATTTCAAATAAGAAAAATTATGTAGTATGCCGCATTTTTTTTTATCAAATCGTGACATTTTTTAATATATTTTTAATATAAAACAAGAACTTAAATTGTCTGACCATTATAATCCGATAGGCCGGTTTTCGAAATTTTACATTTTGACATTACTTAACTTTAAGATGACCCTGTCTTGCGTTTCGACGCTTTCGACAAGTTCGACGATTTTCAGAACATGAACATTAACATAAATAAATATAAATGTATGTATTTCATAGCTAAGCCAACTCAAGTCAGGAAGGGCTTTCTACAAATCGAAACCAAGCTAAAAACCCAGAGCTCAAATTAATGCAAGACAAGTTTAACCAGGACAAAATCAAACCAACAGATGAAAGGAAACGCATGACATAATTTCTGTGGTTCAATTGATTACGAAAACGGATCGCAAGGATGAAGCAAAATGCTCCATTTATTTCCGCTTTTATCAGAAAATGATATGATGAAATGAAACATTTCTCACATATACGAGAATACTGCGTTTTAATAAGGCCTCGTTTTAGCTCTTAGTAAAACGTCGAACAGTAAAAATTTATATATATAAAAATCAATTGCTGTTCATTTGTCTGGCTAAAAATCAAGAACGGTTGGGCAGATTTAAGTGATTTTGGTTTTGAAATGTTTTTCATAGTCAAGGGAAGGTTTAAACGGTGAGAAAATACGGACAAATTGCGAGGACAATTTCATTGTCCCATATTAACTGTTCTTCCTTCTTTGCTGTTTCAGACACACAATATCTGTTGGAATGAAAGAATTTGTTTTTCTGATTGCGTTGATGGTCGAATTTTAATATTTCAGTTGTTAAAATCGTCTATCATCAGTTTGTCAGTGCGTGAGAACTTTATTTACTATAATTGTTTAAAAAGGAAAAGACGAGCAATGTTGTCCAAAGCTCGAACGTATGTAAATATGTTAACAAAGGTAGTGAAATGGTCACCTGCGCTGTAACAAATGCAAATGATGAAGTATCTCAGTATCAGTTGGGTCGCTATGTAAGCAGCAACAAAGCAATTTGGCGCACATCTTATTTGCGATTGACAGTTCATCAAGTAAAGTGTATTTCAATCAAGAGAACGCAGCGGAACGAGTGTGGCACGTCCACCATCGACCAGATTAACAAGTTTCTTCTCAGTTTGTCAAAAAAATGCTTTCGCTCGCACTTTGCTGTATGCTGATATGCCACGCTATTACACATGGAACGCGTCATCGAAATCGTTTCAGTGTTAAAAAGAAGGAACACCAGTTGAAGGACAACCAAATGTATGTGCTTCAGACGCTCTAGGTCGCATCTACACAGTACATCCAAATAACTATGAATGTTGTTATCTTCGATTATTGTTGCTGAATGTTTTTGGTCTGACATCGCTTCAACAACTGAGAAAAGTTTGTGGACATCTGTGTGCGACTAGCCGTGAGGCGTGTCAAGTTCTACAGTTGCTCAAGAACGATTCGCATTGAGATAAAACGCTCAAGGATTCCGTCATATCTTCATCGCCGCATCAAATTCGCACATTGCTTGCAATTATAAAATCAACATGTTTCCAACAGATTTGTGCATGGAATTTAATACCGAAACAAAGCATTGCGTATGATGCTTTGATCCAAGCTGTAAGCAGTGGATCTGGTGGAATTTTCTTCCTTGATGCTTCCGGGGGACTGGAAAAAATGAAGCTCCAGTTTGCAACATGGCCAAAAACAGCGCAATGGCTGTTGATTCTACGAATATGGAAATTGATCGTTTGGGAGGCACTGGACGGTTCAATAAGCATAATTGGCTAAGTGAAAGAGCAACATTGGCAGCCGAAAATAAAGATGTCGATGATCGCAATGCGACCATTCAAAAATTTTCTTCCAGAATAGTAGTTTTCTTACAAATCAGTTCCCACAGTTACAAACAAGGATGACCTTGTCAACTATCCCACAGAGATTTTAAATTCACTGGAATTCCCTGAACTACCACCTTACAATAATGCTGCGTTACATTATTCAATCTCAAATGTGCAATGGAAGGAAACTGGCTGTGAAAAAACTAATGAATAGCGCCATCGAGGCCAAGATCAGCAAGAGAAAATACAAAGGAGAGGATCTCGCGTATACCGTTGATTTCAACGGATTTACCATTCGATTTGAAGCGGCTACAATTTCCCGTGCGTCTGGCCTTTGCGATAACCATAAATAAATCGCAAAGTCAGTTGCTGTCAGTTTGCGGAATCAACTTGAAGTTTCCCTGTTATATTTAATATATTATTCTTTTAATAACCGCACGAAATTAAAACGGTTTGAGGTAAGTATGCTGTGAAATGTATATGTGTTGTTACTAAAACATGTCCGACCGAAATAAACTTGAACTCCAAACAATTCAAATAGTTTTATTGTAGGTAAACTTTATTTTGTAATTTCTGGGACCTGGCGACATATCGATCAATCTGACGGCGAAGCCAAACTCGGCTCGGCGGGATGCGACGGCTGCGTGGCGGTAGGCCCCGATGACTTCGATAAGTCTGTGTGTACCAGAACACCGGTTGTGTTATGCTCCTGGCTTCCTTCGATCATTTCTATTTCTTTAAACGCTTCGAGGGGTTTTAATTAGGCCTGGAAAACTTTCTTTATCCGCGATGAGATGACATTAATGAAGTTACGAATTTTTGATTTGATGTCAATTTGGGCTTCAACTGATTTTTCTGTACTTTAGCCATTTTAGCGAAGGGAGAGTTTCAATGTCGTTAGATAGGAATGGATTTCGGGTTAAGAAACTAATCGTACTTTTTACTGGCAGGAGGAATAATTAAAAGCAGTTACTGGTTTCATTGGAATGAAAAAATTTCAATTTTCCTTATTGTTCATGTTCAGTCCGGAAAACAGTACTTACTGTTATCTCGTAAAATTAAAACATTAATTTGCATATATCACACACAGAGTCACATTGTAAAACTACACTTATTTATTGATTACTATTGCGGATGTGCTCTACTACACTTAAAACACTACAAACTAAAGCATAGTCGTATTGTGTTTGAAGATCCTTTTTGAGTTTTAGCCTCGGCGTTTTCATAATCAACATTGCCAGGTTTTAAGTTTGTTTTCGAGTCACAAGTTTTCATGTTGTTGTATTCATAGCACTCCATGATCATTGATAGATAATTCCAATAAAGCGGTAAGCCAAAGCCAAATAATAACCACATTCTTCGAAATTTAAAGAGTACACAGAGCAAGAGATGCGCTGACAACGGAGAAGCGATCTGAAACATCGAATGACGTCGAGAATGCCCAAGTATGTTATGAACGACTGTAAATACCTGATGGCCTGAGTGGAAGGGATCGATTTGGTTTTGAGATTAATATTGGAAGACTTGGGTATATAATCTCAAGGGATATGTTAACTTAATTGTTAATAACGAATGTGATTATTGATAGATTTAAAATTGAAAATAATAGAGTATAAAAAACGGTGAACGGAGAACGGTGAATTTGAGAAATTGTAATCATTAACAGTGAATAAAAAGCAATAAGTTTTATCACAACGGACCGGGAGTCTGATAAAACAATATCGTATTTTATTTAACACGCATCGCACAATACGCAGATCTCACTTCCGTTGCTGAACTAATAAAATATGTCCACTTCAATGTTTTATATAACACCTTTTTCTAAATAAAAAAAAAAAACTTAAATTTTGATACGAGTAAATTTGTACAAAGCAATCGTCCACATAAAAAAGACACATGACGTTCATTTAAATTATTAATGAATTTTTTACATTACTTTACGTTCTCTTGTATTAATTTGTCGTCCTTGTTTTTTTAAGCTGGACTAACTGACAAAGAGGAATCAGGCAATGACCAAACAACCGAACTGAACGCAACAGTTGAAGAAGAAACCAAAGAATTGACACTTGATGAATGGAAGGCACAGAGGCAGCAAAGAGCCAAGCCTCAATATAATATCCGTAAAGCTGGTGAAGGCGAAGATGTAACACAATGGAAGAAGATGATAGCCTTGAATAACAAGAAGAAGGTGGGTGGAAATGTAAGTTTTGTAAGTTTTATCTTATATGTGATAATATGAATATTATATTTTAATTAATGTTTCAAAAATGTGTTTAAATTTTAAACTAAGCATCCAATTTTTGCGAATAGCAAAAAATTGGCTTGACTGCAATTCTGCATGCCCGCAGGATCGAGTTCGCAGTCGAGATTTCTAAAATGAATGGATTTTTAATTCAATGATATGACGCATATCGCAAGATCTTTTCATTTCTTAATCATGAAAAAGTTGAAGCCCATGAAGAACTTAAAAATATCTTGGTGCAATTTCTGTCGATATAATTGTTCACGTTTCGCCACTTCAATAGCAAAGTTGCCATGTTACTTATTCCCAGTTCATTCTTTTTTCCACATTTTATGCTTCCTGTCGGCCAGTCACAATAAGATCGGCCTGTGTTACTATCTTCAAGATCGTATCTTGTCCTGATTGAGTCATAATTATAATTCATAACGGTTGTCGGCGTGTTCCGTTTGACTTTTCCGATCTCGGATCGGCAATGTTCTATTTTAACTAGTGAATTCCGTAAAAAATTAGGGCTCGTGGTAATGTTTTTCGTTTGTCTAGCTAAATTTTCTTGTTTGTCCATTGTAAGTGAGTGAATATTGTAGTATTCTGAATATGATCCCATTTTGTCTTGCAAATTTGTAGGTTTGTTAGGATTTAACTGTCCACGCCATATTTGCTCTGGGACGACAAATATAAGATCAGGCACCAAACTTTGTCACATTGGTATCAGGGGAATGAAAAAGCGGTCGATGCGAAGATATTGAAAAAACATTAGAATTGATAATTAGAGGGAATATAACCGTCATTACTCTTTCTTTGACCCACTAGCAGAAAAGGCAACATACCCGCTAAATTCCCTCAGAAAATGTTGAAATGTTTTTGCGCATACGCTTGGGACAAACAACCTCACACATGGCCACCTGCATGGGTGTTTTTATCTTAACCTTTGAATTCAAGAAATGTCTTTGACTAGTGCATGTTAGTTAAAATTTGAATGAATTATAAAAACTAGCTAAGAAAACTGAATAAAAAAAGTGATCTTGATTTCAACTTAAACTAAACCTAAACCTAAATACTAAACTATAAACTTATCTTAACCCTTAGATCCTTAACTCACTTCAATTAAATTAAAAATAACTAACTAATTACTATCTACTTACACTACCTTAAATATATGTAAGCCGGCCAAGGCTGGCACGACATGCTTTCAAATTTGCCTGAAGGGCACCCAAGATTTAAAATAATAACACGACAGAGCTCTACCCCATGTCCAGCCACCAATAGTTTGATATGGACTTTCAACATAAGCTTTGTCGCGGTCGAATACCGCCCTACTAAACCGTAGAGTCTCCCTTGAGCTGATTGTCTTGGTCGTCTAAATGGAGCTTCGGGGGGAATAAGGCCGTTAAAATTCCAGCAGAAGTTAAATTTCCTCTCACTGTCAACTGGTGAGCATACTGGAGGCATTACACGAACCGCAGGGTGTTCAACTAAGTTCTCCAAGCTTAAAAAGTATATCAATTTAATATTAAAGGACACGTGCGAACTAAGCAAAAGCAAATAAGTCGATATTAAATTCTCCGTCCCATTTTGGGCTCCACCCACGGAATAAGATTGAAACCAAATACATCTGAGTTTCTCAAACCGCAGTATTATCCTTCTTCCATTTCTTTCGCCGGTTCTGTGCTTAATTCATCATAAGCGAAAGAAAATGTAGTATGCTTGTTGTATATAAAGCGCCTATGTCAAAGGACTTTCCAACAAGGCTGGCACCCATTGTTTCTTGCTTTCGTTGCAGTGGATATCTGAAATAAGCAAAGACGACGCTCAGAAACTTATTGTTTAACCAGAAGTCTGTGCCTTTATTCTTCTAAGGAATGTGCTGTACCACCGCTCTCTACCTCACACATAACGGCTACTATGAGCATATCAAGAATCCTGAATTCAGTTCATAGCTTCCTTAAGTTTCATTTTTCTAAAAACCTCCCTTTCCACTCCAATACATTTTGCTTCTTGCCCCTCAAACCGTCTTATTTTTGGGCTGTCTACAGAGTTTTGTGGTCGATTTAAGCTGAAAAGTCAGGGGTGTACCCCGGGCCTTGATAATAATAGTAACATCCTCTTCGGCATTCCCCGTCGTCAGACACAAATGCGGATAATATTCGGATATAGTATATATAATTACGCATAAAAATGCATATTTTTATTGGCTATGAACGCCCGCATAAAATTGAGCAGTGTCATTTCTTAAAAAAATCTACGAAAGCGAGATTGAGCATGCTGCTATATTTTTTTTTATAAAATAACTTTAGGTTAAATTGATATTTATGATATTTCTTATTTTGAGTAGTAAATGTTATTTATTTTTATGATATATACAGGAAGGAGACAGCGAGGAAGAATTGGAATATGACCCGTCAATGTATCCACAACGTGTGGGACGTTTACAGCGTGTTCTGGATATTCAATTCCATTTCAACGATGGGCGTCGTGGTGGCGGAGGTATGGGCCGTGGCCGCGGACGTGGTCCTCGAATAGCTGGTGGCCCTGAACGCACAGTCGGTGGATCAGGTGTTGGCAATGCTCCTGTTTCAGTTGGTGGTCGTCCAGATGGACCACGTGTGCAGGTGGGGCGGACACGAACTGACAATCCAAGAAGGGTTAACAAACATACAATCACGACTAATATGATTTAGTATAACATATTTATTCTTTCAGGATGTTGGAGGAGAAAGACAACAACGCGGAGGACAGCACGCACCAAAGGTTGATGATGAACGTCAGTTCCCAACTTTAAGCTAAAAATGTTTTATTTGTTAACCATTAGCTTCTTGAAACCTCTACAACAACAGCAAAGCAGCAGTAACAAAAAAACCAGACAAAAATTGTCATCGATTGTTTCATAGCTTCAATATTTTTCTTTTGTATTTTGTTTCCAGAGCTTTTTTTTATTATTTTTTTGAGCATCAATCCTATAATTTTAATATTTTTTTAATGCTATCTGTCAGTCAACACACATGTAAACTTCAAATTCTTTGCGAGGCCCGAGGTCACGAAATGTTTTTCCCAATTTAATGTAGGCAAAACGTGTAACGTGTCCTCACATAGCCTTTCCGTGCGTAAGTTTTCCGGCTTTATTTCAATACGCAAATGGATAATTTGCATCTGCATCAACTTTCGTTATTGTACCTATAAATATGTGCCCGCATATAAGTGTGTGAGTGACTTTATGTGCGCTCTAATTGTCTGGTTCTATTCATTAGGAGATTAATCGGTCATTGGAAAAAGTTTTCATACTAATTGCAATACATGTGAATTGTTCCTGCCTATTTGAATTACTAACGTTTAAAGTCTTGGTAAATTTATTGGAATGTAAAGGAAAGTAAAGGTTCACAAAAAATACAATTATACTTTCATATTTCTATTGCTCGAAAAGTGTTAAATCGCAGTGAGTTTTCGATGACATTTTTCAAATTAGATTATATATTCTTTACATATGGAAACTTACAAAAGAAAATTTGTATATTTTTTAGTACAGAATTATTTTTCTTGGCAGGTATTGAAAAATATTCAAACATCGTTAATAATAGTGTACAAGAGCCAGATTTCCCAATAAAATTTGCGATTCGCACCTCATCAAATTGAAAAGAAACAGCTGTTAGTCTATATACGACATTGGCAACCACTGTAATCCCTAAACATAAATAGAATCTTTTGAATTGTTTTGTAAAAGAAGAACTTACTACTTTGAATTTGAAATATATGATTCTAAATTTTAAACATTTGATTTCAGTAAACTCAAAAATGTTGTTTGAACATTCACAGCTTTTCAATTCGGTCGTCTTTCTATTGGAAGTGCGATACGTTCACCAAATTTAAAGAAGTATACGTGCACTATTCTAACTTATAATTAATTTTAATTTAAAGAAATAAGTAATGAAAACAATCTAAGTTGTAATGCCTCTTTACGATGAAATAAACTAACTGAATATATATGTAATTTGTTGGATTGAGAAAAAGTTACCGCGTATAAAAGGTTAGTAGTATCTTCAGTTAGAACTCTCTAATGAGAAGCTTGCATGATCATCTGTGCTGATCATAATAAAAAAAAAAATAGATTTTAACATAAATTATGTTAACACTTTTACTGAAGTGTTAAAAATATATGTTTTTTTTTTTTTTGTTTGAAAGAAAACAGCATTAAAGGAAAATATACAATTTAATCACACTTCATTATTTACATTATTAAGTTATGTCTTGGTTAGCTACCATATACTCTTGCTTGAGTCCACTTATAAATAGATAAGTAAATTGGTTCGTTTTCCATTGACGCAAATTCTGTTTTTTTTTTTTTTTAATCCTTCCCCTTGCAAGGACTTCACAGATTACTGATCAAACGGTAGTTCTACAATTAATAAATTGCCCATGCACCGAAATGAACAAAACGACGGATGTTCATAAAAACACTTACATTTTTATGATTATATGTACAGTAGAATCGTGTTAACAACAAACACCGGCTAGCGTGAACACCATTTTTTTTACATTGACTACTCTCTCGCGTGAACACAGTAAGAAAGCACTATAACCTGGACAGTTTCAAATCAACATAGTAAATGCTGCATTTGTCGGGAATCCGTATCGTGTTTATGAAACCGAATCTCCGGAAGATGAAAATGAGTCCAACAGATACAAGCGTACTGAAGCGTCTTCGCGAAAAGACCGTTTTCAGCAATTTTCGAACAAATAAAGAATCGAGAAAAAGATGTCCCATTTTTCAGTAATTTCAACGTATTGTTTATAGCAGAACATACACGTGAATAAGTTATGTAGACGTTAAAAAACAAAATATATATATGAATTTGAATTCAATAACGTGTCGAAAATATAAAGAATTATTACATTTTCGTGAACATGAACAATTGTGCAAACGTGAACACGTTAGCTTTTTAATATTTCACTACCGCGAGTCTACTGCAATTCCAGATTGCACAGATTCCAATGACTTGGTTACTGAAGCGGTCAAAATCCAAGTGACCGAGATCGAGGCACAGTAACTAACATCAGGCCAACCACTCATGCATATTAGAAGAAGGCACTGCAATTGCAGAACGAACGAAAACTGAGGGGTGCATCAATTTCACAGATTGCAGTGGTGGGAACTACAGTGTGTGTTATTGGGATTCTCTGCATAGACATCAGGTGATGACAACAAACAGAAATTGAAATGAAGATAGCATGCACAACAATCCCCGGTAATATTGGTATATAAGATTGCCGAAAAGTGGAAAGGCGGAATTTGATTCCATATAATGCGATTCTTTTGACAATGAGTGTGACTCCTGAAATTGATAGAAGATTTCTAAGAGTTTTTAGGCAAAAGATTTGTACATTAAGACAAAGTACGTGCTTTCCTAAGTTGAAACAAAATGCGCATTGTGACTGCACCTTGTATTACTGATGCAAACGCACGTTGCGCTCACGATACGTTGCGCATACGGTTTCGTATTTAATCATAACGTTTTGGAATGTTATACGATTTTTTTTTAATGTGAAATGATGTCTTCAAAAATAACAGCAGTTCAAATAGTTAATAAATTGCTCAACAATTATATTACGAGTGACAACAGAAAATTCATGAAATATATGTTAAAAAAGACAATTAAAACGCAATGTTTGGTTTCATTGGCTTTTGAACGAAACATTCCAAAATGCAAAAACTTCCTCATCAAGTCAACAATTCATACCCCGATGATGTGTTTTTCACCTACTTTTTAAATTTCTTTACACATAAAAACAAGTTCCTTCTTTTTCTTACTCCTTTTGCAAGCAAGCAATTCTCGGGAGACACATCATGTTGCCTCTACTTAGCGTTATGGAACCTAGCTAACTAGTGGAGCTTCCTAGAAGTTACTAACCGATTTGGTATACGTATGGGCTTTTTATCTTCAAAAGAACTCCTGAAGCCCCACTTAAACTTAAAAAAAAAAATCCAGTGGCCGTGCAACCTGGAGTCTCTAAGCAAAGTAGCAAGTGAATTTGTAGAAGATTGAAATTGAAAGAAAATAGTCCTTTGAGAAAAATCTTAGGCAACCGGACATTGATGCAATCGAGTCGCAACGAATCAATCGGCACTTGCCAGCACATATTTTGGTTCAATCGAGTATCCTCGATTGTATAATCGGATTTGGCAGCCACAAATTAGAAAATGACTTTTGAAACAAAAGTTTTTACTCGGCAGCAAATAGTTATCGTCGGCAATCAATGATTTTTGGATTAAAATGATATGTCCATAAATAAAAAACAGACGAAGATTTTGATCCAATATATGGGTTGTCACCATAACTAAGCTAGGGGAATGCTTAAAACTGCCAAACAGTTTTTTTGGCTGACTCCCTGAACACTGAGGGTCATCCAAAGAAACATGTTAAATATTGAGGAAAGCTTGGTTTTAAGTTGCGCAAAGCTGAAGAACTGTTAGCACCGATGTGCTTTTAACGCTGTCTGCAAGATAAAAGCAGCTTTGTGTCATCAGTGAACATTTGTTGTTCACTCTTAAGTTTTGTTCATTGACGAAGATCAAGAGCAGAAATTCTCATATTCGAGCAAAATGTCAGATTAACGTCAGAGCAGAAAAGAGCAACCCATATGTACATACATACCGCACTTATCAATCACCAACGAATTCGTGAAATTTAAAATTCAAATAAATATATCCACAGCTGATTTGGCAGTCTGTTCTACTTCTGCTCTACCCCAAAAGTAGGAGCAAGAAATCTTGCTCTTTTCTGCTCTGACAGGTCTCAATGAACACAAAAAGAGCAGTTTCGAGCAGAAATTTTTGTCAATGAACACTAAATCTTGCTCTTTTCTGCTTGGAGCAGAGTCAGTGAACAAAACTTTAGGTTTGTTGGAAAATATCGATATTATTTTTTCAATGTATCGATATTTTTGAGCTGTCTTTAAAATATTGATGTATCGATGTATCGATATAAAATTCGAAGTATCGAAAAGGTATAAAAATTCGATATTTTTTCAGACCAACAAACATTTTTAAGTTTTAAGATTAAAAAATCCTAAAGAGGAATACTTTTTTATACTACTTATACTACTAATATAGCTCTAAAGTATTTGATATCGTCTGCATCCTCTGTTTCCTCAGAGAGAGTGGAATCTGCTGTAAATCTTGCAATACCCAATAACAGAAGTCGGCTGACAGCCGAGCATGTAAATCAAAGAGTTTGGCATTTAGTTCTTCCTCATCTTCACGTTCCGAATCAAAAAATAACATTTTTAATGCAACTTTAACTTCAATTAACGAAATTTATTCTGAAGAAAACCAGTTTGACATTTCACTTTATAGTTCACAATGACATTTTTAAGCGGAATTCACAATGTAACTCGTCTCAAGTTGCGTTCTGAAAAATAATTTGTTTCGAGTTGATCGACGACCGAAAAAACTCACTTGCATCAAGTTACGTGCTTGAGCCCCAGGATTCCTTCAAAGTAACATCTGCTCGGAGATTCGGCATATCCGATGGAAATAATGGCCATTTGACTGGAGTACAGAAGAGATTCAACTACTGCCATAGTTCAACACGCGTATATATTAAGCAAGATTACGGCGTTCTCAGAATGTAATTTCAGATCTTGAACCAATATATACCCGTGCACTGTATTTCAATTGCAAGGAACATCATAATGAATTATGTTATTTTGCATAACTTCATTATAAGCCATGGATCATAAATCTGTGATGATTTCAATCAGGGGCAACCCTAATACGTCCCTTAAAGAAACTTACGTTCCGAGTGATGAAGCGAAACGCAAAAGAGAACACTCAACTCCACTGTTCTGTTCTGCTTAATTTTTTTATTTCATACGCAGAATCATTTTTAAGGTTCCGTACTGCGAAAGGATCCCTTATCGGATCGTGTGTTGACATATGTTGCCCGTCCGTCTGTCTGTCAAGAACCTTTTTCTCAGGAACGCGTTGAGGTATCAGGCTGGAATTTATATCAAATCCTCAGATCTGCTGTTCCTTAAAGCTGTGAAAAAATAAAACTTCTAGGCCGTTTATGCCGCAAATTTTCGAAACTCGCAAGGGAATCAAAACCTACAGGGTACTTTCCGTGAACTAAGAATCTGGAATTTTGGTACGAATCCACAGATAAAGGAAAAATTGCGGAAACCGTAAATTTTTAGAAACGTCATATGATAAAAATATTTTTAATAATTTTAAGCTTGCTACCTCTTTCCTCACGAACGTGTAGAGGTATTTAATTGAAATTCTTATCAAATACTCAGGTCTTTAGTACTTGTTATACAAATATATAATAATACAAATCAAACTTCTATGTCGAGAGAAAATCAATTAAAGCCGCATATTTTCAAACTCGCAACTGCATGCAAGGGAATCTAACCCAAAGGGTACTTTCAGTCGAATTAGAATTTTGAAATTTGGCGTGAAGTAATGTTTTTTTTATAGATTGTTGTGATGGGTGAACTTTTACTTATATACCTACAGGTTTGTACGGAATCCTCAGTGCGCGAGTCCGACTCGCACTTGGCCGGTTTTTTTTGCCTTTTTCTCGAAAGTTCTTCCCTGTAGGGACTAGTTTTTCCGTTTTCAGTTGATGCATCATAATCCAACGTAGAATCATGGTGTCCTTCTAGCACCGAAATGGAACGTATTGAGCCAATTGCCAACGAGGAAATATGGAAATTCTGGATCACCAAGTTAAATTTCTGCACGAACACGCCTTTTTTTCTGTTCAAACTGCAGCCTTGTAGAAATCAAGAGCAAAATTTGGTTCTTCATCAATTGTTTCCTCACTTCTCCGCGTGTTTCATCTAATTTTCAATAAATGTTGTCGATCTTGCTTTCAACGAACAAATGTCCACCTTTCTTTTAATAACAAATGTCATTTGCATCGTGTTAGTGTCAGTTCACCGTGCGCCGTTTGAGCAGTATACCATTATCGTTCACAATGAATAACGGAACGTGCTGCGTGCTATCGTAATTTTGGGTTTGCTTTAGGGAATTTTTGCTGGTTCGCAATGCACGTAGTACTGCGTTTCGGAGAACATCCAGTCGTATGACAGAAAATAACGTGCAGAATTCTGCATGAATCGAAATAAAAGTTTATATGTATACGATTACATGCGAATTCTACATGCTTCGCAGCGCTGCATCACGTAGCACCGGTACTAGATCACGCAAATAGTACAATTTTCATCATTTCACATTATTCTGTTGTCAAGTGGCACGAAAATTTGACATTTGCCAACAACCAGCTGTCATGCGATATATATTCAAAAACTTTATATATGCCTCGTAGACGGCATTAAACGCAATACTTGTCTTTGAATCATGTAATTTTAAATAATTAATTTTTTACAAAATTATTTTTATTCACATAATTTCAAACCGAACAGCAAGAAATGAGGCGTAATGTCAAAAACACTGCACATCTATTTCATCTGCAGAAATGCATGTAGCGCTGCTGTAGGTCTTGATTCCCTTACGAGTGTCGAAGATTTGATTGTGTTGGCTTAGAAGTTTTTCACAGTATTTTTAAAGTGAAACGACGTGTGTCTTATGGCGTATAGCTAACTGAGATTCCAAATTCCCGCAAGCATCCTTAATACGGCCTTCAACGCGCTTATGTGACCATAACAGGATGGGTGTCGATTTTTTACAATGCCAAGGCTGGTGCGCAAATTACCGCTGTAAATATGCGGCAGCACTTCCAGAAAACCTATATGAACGCAAAAATAGAATGGTCATCATATTGAAAAAATAAGTTCCTATTTCACACAGTTGGTAACACTATGTTTCTGAACATTTATATTCTTTGACACTTTATATCATAACCTATCTTAATAAATTCCTTCTTCTTTTTGTCACCTTCAACTGTTAAGGACGTGTCTTACTTTTTCCCCTTATATATCTGGGATAATTTAGCTGTTTCTTCCAACAGGTTATGGGCCCACACGCTGGAAACAAGGAGAGCTTGCTTAAGTAAAAAGACTATAGGTCACGAATAAAAGAAAACGCAAAGGATTGATTGAATTTAGCAAGATGAATTCCACACTTTCTATGGAGAAGCTCAAAGGCAGAGAAAATTATCATGAATGGAAGTTCAGGATGGAGAATTATCTCATCTACGAGGAGCTTTGGGACTGTGTCACAAGGGAAGACACAGATGCAAAAAAAGTGGCCAGGGCCAAGTCAAAAATTATCCTAATGATGGAGCCAATAAATTTCACGGAAAACGGCAAAGGATGCTTGGAACAAGTTGCTAACGCATTCGGCGATAGCGGCTTGACCAGATGTGTGAAACTCCTGAGGAAGTTGGTCACAACAAACCTGAAGAAAAGTGGAACCATCGAGAACTATGTCAATCGAGTCATCAATACAGCGCATAAGCTGGATGCTATTGGTATGACGCTTTCAGACGAGTGGGTTGAGGCGGCGAAAACGGACGTGAAGTAGCAAAAAAAAAAACAAAAAGTTCGTGTGAACCAAAATGTTTCGAGTGCAAAAAGTATAGGCACATTGCACGAACCTGTCCGAGCAAGCAAAAATCTTGAATGTAAGAAAAATTGACGTTATACATATCGTTGACAGTTCAAGACAAGCAAGCAGATCCATCAAGCTGGTACGTAGACTCGGGTGCGTCATCGCACATGACGATGCGATACGATTGGCTCCAAAATATAACAAAGGTGAAATCAGAAGACGTCAAAGAAGCAGACAACAAACTCAATGTAGAGGCGATCGGTGACTTTCATTGGAGTTTTTACTAAGCAGTTCATCTGTTGATGTGTTAATCAGAAGCGTGCTTTACATACCGAAGATTTGCGTGAATCTTCTCTCGGTTGGCCAGATGACAAAACATGGCAAAAAAATGAAGTTTGACAAGAATAAATGTGGCATCGGTGCATTTGGTCAAAGAAGGGCTTTACAAATTGGACTTCAAGCCGCTGGTTAAAAACGTTGCCAATTGTGTTGGAAAGCAGTTGACGTATGAGTTTTGGCATTGAAGGTTTGGCCATGCGAGTTATGACACATTGGTCAAAATGCAGAATGGTGCTGTTCGGCATGAATTTTTAACCTCAAACAAAACAGTCTTGTATAAAATGTCTCGAAAGAAGGCACTCAAGAAAGCCTTTCCAAGTTTCAGATTCAAGGTCGAGTGAGATATTACAGCACGTGCACTCCGATCTATGTGGCCCAACAGAGATAAGTTCGTTGGGTGGAGCACGTAATATTCTGGTCTTCATGGATGATTTTGTACGAAAAGTCTTCGTTTTTTCATTAAAAACCAAAAAAGAGGTGAAAGATAAGAGTTCAAAAATTTTGTCGAAAACGAGACAAATAAGAAAATCAAAATATTACGGACGGACAACGGCACCGAGTACTGTATTCGTGGGTGACTCAATCATCTGCGTAGCTGTGGGATTCGTCATCAGACTAGTGTTCCAAATGACCCGCAACAGAACGGCAAGGCTGAACGAATCAACCGAACGCTTATTGAGAAGGTTCGAAGTATGTTGGCTGAGAGTGGAGTTGGCAAAGTTTTTTGAGCTTAGGCGGTTTTGTATGCTGCATACTTGACAAATCGCACACTAAGCAGAGTGCTAGCAGATGGTAAAACCCCGGAGGAAGCCTGGTCTGGAAAGAAACCAGATGTTAGCCACGTATGAGTATTTGGATCAACGGCGATGGTTCATATTCCTAGACAAACAACGGAATAAGTTGGATCCTAAATCAACGCGATGTTTGCTGCCCGGGTATTGTGAGAACTCAAAGCGGTATAGAGTTTATGATTCTGTAAAGAAGAAGATTTAAATCAGTCAGTCAATTGGTCAGGTATGTGATACAATAAATAAAACTAATTCTTCTTTTTCATGGCGAGAGCTACCAAGTTCAGTGGGGGCCATCACAGATAGTCAAGAACTTTGTGATAGCAAGAGTAATGCCTGTGGCGAAGTCATCGATGTTGATGAAAATAAAATAGCGAGCGTATCTGCAGAATCTATTGGCGAAGAGTCGTCTTACCTGGATAGACTGTGTTGCTGAAAATGTAGAGGATACTTTGTCATCATAATGTGTGCGAAGATCTCAGAGATCACAGAAGCCGAAAAGTTTTAATGACAACGTTACGTACGTGGCGGGTCAGGTGAACACAGGAGATCCGAATACGTACCAAGAGGCCATAACTCGATTTGATGGAGAGAGCTGGAAAGAGCAAATAAATAACGAATATGCTTCCTTGATAATAAACGAAACGTGCAAAAGAAGCAAAATTGCATCCCGGCAGAAACTAAGTGGGTGTTCAAAGCGAAGTTGAATGCAGATGCAGATGGCTGCAGAGCCATAGCAGTGCGCAAAAATCTGGAAATTGAGCAAATAGTTGCCGTTACTGCATTTTTACAGGGTGATCTTCAGGAAGAGACTTACGTAATGCAACCAGAAAGTTTTAGAAATGGTGATAAAGTGCTACGCTTAAGAAAGGCTATTTATGGATTGAAGCAGTCTTCTCGGATGTGGAATCTGAAACTTAACAGTGTATTGAAGGGCCTTGGCATGACTCAGTCACAATTGGACCCATGTGGCTATTTGAAAGACACTGCAGGATGGAAGCTGATTTACTCATCAAAGGGCGAGGTAGACTATGGCACAATAACTGTTTTTTGTGACGCCGAATATGCCAGTGAATTGGACGATCGAAAATCCGTGTTCACGTAAGCAACCTACAGTGGCACTGTCGACGACGGACGCTGAGTACATGGCCATAAGTTCGGCTGTTCAAGAGCCACAGTGGCTTCAAGGTTGCCATAAGGAGTTGGTGAATGAATCACTGCAACAATTTGTTATATCTTGTGACAGTCTAAGTGCAGTAGATAAAACCAATGCTCGGACGAAACACATAGATGTTCGACATCATTTTGTCCGTGACGTGATCAATGATGGATTTGTTAATTTGAAATACGTCGAAAGTACCAAAATGGTGGTTGACATTTTAACGAAGAAGCTACCAAGGGAGGAAACAAATTTCTGTGCTGAGCATATGGGACTGGAGAAATAGGTCCTAGTGGGGGTGTTGAAAAAAGTATTTCCTATTTCACACAGTTGGTAACTCTATGTTTCTGAACATTTATATTCTTTGACACTATATATTATAACTTATCTAAATAAATTCCTTCTTATTTTTGTCACCTTCGACTGTCAAGGACGTGTTTTTCTTTTCTTGCTTATATTTCTGGGACTTAGCTGTTTCTTACAACAAATCAAACATTGCTGACATCATCGTTCATATATCTAGACATAAATCCGTTCCAATCTATTTGACATAAATTGACAGATAAGTTAGAAATGTGATTATTTTTATTTCTTATATAAGTAAGATATGTATATTTATTTCTAATATAAGTAAGCGGGAATGCCGAACTCAATTGGACAGCTTTTCCAAGGCGTCCTTTAAAGAGATAAATACTTCCAGCCTTTGCTTCTCCACTTGAATCTTTTCACGTTCCACCAGCAAGACTACCTTATGACGCCGGTCATCTTATTCAGCTTCCTTTCGAATTCCATCATTTGGGTTGTGGCAGTACGTTTGTGGGCTCAGCAACTATCTCTTTCCTAGTCCCAAATGTATCGCACACAAGACCAGCCTGATACTGTGTCCCATGTGGAAACATTCCTTCCGCATACTTTACTGCGCATCTTAATTCTTTTGTAGGACACCATCAAGTTTAATTTTTTGTTGTTATATATGCTTTGTCGTGGACGAAAATTGGGGGTCTTTTTAAAATCTTCGCCAAGACTTCCCCATAGGACAGACTTTTCCCGCCGAAAAATCTGGCTCCGCAGCCGCAGACAAATCGTCACCATCCGTTTAGTGTCCTCGCTTATCCAATTCTCAACTCGCGGTTTGCCCTAAACAATTATTGAAATGATTAACAAATTCAATTATCAAAAAATTTTACTTACTTTTTTCTCTGCAGCAAAACAAAACTAAAGAAAAACATGCACGACTTTGACAGTGCTTTGACTTTGCTGTCTTTTAATATATATGCACACAAAGCGCGCCAAACTTATGCAGTGATAAAGAACGCAAATAAATTAACATGTATGAACTTAGCTAAGAGTAAGTTCAAATGACCTTTGTGATATATGAATAGCTAGGCAATCAAATCACTGTTCAGTACTAATCCATTGTTCCCGGCCAAGTTATTAGTTGCAAACAGATTCTCGTAAAAAAGAGCTGAGCATCATCAGCACATAGGCGAATGGAGACATATTTGGACATTGAAGACAAGTCATTGATATAAAAGGTTTTCCAAAAAGCAACTTGACAACTTTTTTTTTAAATAAAACGCAAACGATTCGATATATTTTAAAACTTTATTATTGGCTTGAAGTACAATCAAAGCATTTATATATTGAACTCGACTTCATTCATATGGCCACCGCGGGCATGTTTGCAACGGTCGATTCGTCCGACAAAATTTTGGATGACAGCCTCACATTTCGGCCGCTTTTGCGCGTTCAATGTTGGCTCTGAGCTCTTCCAACTTCATCGGCCTGTTAGCATAAACCAATGACTTAACTTAGCCCCAAAGAAAATAATCTGGAGGCGTTATATCGCACGAACGAGGCGGCCAATTGACAGGCCCATTTCTTGAGATCAAACTTCTCATCAAACTTACTTTTCAAGAAAACGATTGAAAGGTATGCTGTGCGGCTTGTAGTACCATCCTGTTGAAACCACATGTCGTCCAAGTCCATATCCTCTAATTCGGGCCAGTAATAGTCTGTATTCATAACTCGATAACGCTGGCTATTCACAGTAACGTGACGATCGTTATCGTCGACGAAAAAATATGGCCCGATTGCGATGAAATTCATCATCTTGGCGCATCTTCTCCAGAGCCTAATCGGAGAACGTACGTCACTTCAAATGGTCCATCGGCTTCAATTCTTGAGTCAGCTTAATCTTGTATGGGCGAAAACCAAAATCGTTGATTGTTCGTGAACTTTATCATGATGAAAATGTTGAGTTTACTGAATGAATTGACAGTGACAGTTTGATGATTAGTGAAAGGGTGCGTCTAGAAATTAAATTCAAACTTGTCAAGTCCCTATTGGAAAACCTTTTACAAGCAGAACAAAATGATTCTTGGAATTCTTGGAATTGATGAGAGTGTTTACCACCCATAACGACTCTGGAATCTTTCTCTCAAGAGGATACATATAAGTTAAGAATCCTTGACACTTAAATCAAAATTAGTCCGCAGTTTCTAGCATAAAATATGGTAAACTTTGTCATAGGCCTTAGAGAAATCGGGAAGTCAAAGCAGAGAAATAAGACCCTTATCAATTGCTGTCTTATATATCATCCAAAATATTAATCATTGCCTGAAGCCCGACTGATATGGATTCAGCACGAGATTCACAGATAGGTGATTATTTACTTTGCCCCGCTAAGTTCTATCACCTAGCAAGAGTTTTTCCAAACTTCCAAACAGTTCAGACGTGCCTTCCATTCGCTCTCTGTATTTCTATTTACCCTACGTCCGCTGTTTTCATTAAACGCTTAACTCCACGCGACATATATTTACGCTTTTTGCCCCAACCGCGATTTCTATTGACTTACGCGAGCGAGCGACGCCCTTAGTGACCCAGTTACGTTATTTGTTTTTTTCTTTGTCACTGCGATTTTTGCTGACTTACGTGCGCGTTCGACGCCCTTAGTGACCCAGTTTCGTTATTTATTAACAATAAAGATAAACTGATATGGAAAAGTGCGGTAATCAAAATTGCTTCGATAGCTCCAATGATGACCTAATTCGCTGCAATGGTCTTTGTGGTAAATCCTTTCATGCCCCCTGCACTGGATTAGGAAGGAGAGCATTGACCTGCCTGAAGGAATTCACATGCAATTATCTGTTTTTCTGTGATGCATGTAAGGCAATTCCTCTCTCACTCTCTGATGATCTTGAAGCGGTCAAGTTGTTGGGCGTAACAACTCATCAAGCAATCAACGAAAACAAGCTCCTCTTAAAAAAACACATCGACAAAACTAAGTTCGAAGACTTATTAAAAGCTGTTGACGAACTTTCCAACTCCATCGACTCGGTTAATAACTCACACAATGTAAGATTCCGTAATATTGAAAAACACCTCCTCACTCTCTCCCAACCCAAATGCACTCCGGAGTGTTTGACAAAAAAAGACTATCTCGAACTAAAACGCGGTTTGAAATCGCCAATCGAACTTTTGCTTGCAACCCATAGCCCTCATTTAATCCAACAATCCCTTGACTCTTTGCGATCCGACCTTGAGATATACTTTCAAAACTACTCAAAACAAGTGCATCTTACCCACCGGGCTGAATCAGACCCATTGCTCGTCGACCTTTCCCGCAAAGTCGGAGTGATAAGTGATGAACTTATCTCGTCTCACATAAATATCGCGGAAATGTTCGATGAAATTAAAACGGTTACCCAAAAACTTGAGCGTATAAACCTCCAAACGCAATCCGAACATCATGCTTACAACACTTCTATCCTCGCCAAACTAACTGCTGCCAATTCTCCCCCACGTGTCGATTATTCTACCATCTCTATGACGTCATTCTCAAAAACTAACACCTCATCTGCATCTGTTCAGCCGCCGAACCTCATCCAACGCTTCAACACACACTGGACAGCCTCCGAATGGAATGAGCGTCTCGCCAAACTAGACGCCGTCAACAAGCGAGCTGAAGAAGACAAGGAAATGACATTGATTGTGAAAGGCATCCCTCGTCTTGCGGATGCTTCTTGGATCAGGAATTTCTTTCATCGAAACTATGCGATCCAGTGCCATAAGATCTCGCGGAACAGAACAAATAAAACTTCATCGTTTAAGGTTAACATCCCTTATAAATATGGATGGCTGTTTGCTAATGCGAATAACGACATATTCCGTTTGGGCAAAATAACCATCACCAAATGGACAGACACAATACCACCAATCGCCATCAAACCGGACAATTTAATCCCTAACAATCTTAAGCCTCCTTCTAACCGCGGAAATTTGTTAAAACAACCCTCACGCCAAACGCGTGACGCTTCCAAACGGTCCCCGCTCCTTTCAAAACCACCTGCTAACTGTCCTGATCCAAGCAATAGCCTACGCAACAAATCACCAAATCCCAATCCTCCTAAACCTTCTTCATGCCCATCGAAATCATCAAACAACCGGGTATCTTTCAACCTCACCCCCGACATTACTCCGACTAAAGCCTCTCCCACGGTCGACTACCCAAATTTCCTTAAATCGCACACTCTCAACCCTGCCGCTCCCACAGCCTCTGTTGAAGATGACACACCCTCGTTTCTAGATCCTTTGGTCCCCCCTACGACCAAGCTCACTAAAAAATCTGCTCTTCTCAAAGACAACGGCCGTTACATTCTTTCACGTCTAAGGGACCGTAGAATATACGAAAATGTGCGTCTTTACCTCGCCTACCTTCACAATCAGCCTGAATCCTGCATCGATGGTAAAACAAAAACTAATGTGATGGTATCTATCCAGCAGGAAGGCCTCCCAACTAACCCAGCAGACCTTAGAAAAATTTTTTTGCGCTACCATGAAAAACTCAATATCTTACCCAACGATGTCGACAAAGATCTGTCTACATTTGCATCCCACATCTCGTCTAAACGTATAACACACCTGCAAAGGACGCGTTCCCATATCAAAAACTACTTTCGCTCCTAACCCTTCTTCTTCAATCTCAACCCCACACCAATTCATCTCCATTTATTACCAAAATGTCAGAGGACTGCGTACTAAAACCTCCAACGTTTTCCTCAATTCTCAAACTCTACCCTACGATATTTTCGCTCTATCTGAGACCAATCTCACCTCCGACTACAAGAACAACGAGCTATTCACGTCTGACTTCAATGTCTTTCGCGATGACGGGGTCAACAAACCAGATAACTCCTCTGGTCGCGGCGTACTTTTGGCAATAAACAACCGTCTACACTCGAGTCTCATCAAATCCTCACACACCGCCGACTTCGAATACATTTGTGTCAAAATAACGCTCCCTAAGCACAATATCTACATTCTCTGCTGCTATATCCGCCCATCGCAACCTATTGAAGGTTACCAACTAGCGGTAGATGCAATCGACTCTCTTTTTGAGACCACGGATCCCCGTGATGAAGTTATTATCATTGGAGACTTCAATCTTCCATATCTCAAATGGTCTAAATCTGATGACGATACCCACTTTACCGCATCCAATGCAACATCAGGGAAAGAGATCCTCTTTACAGACTCTCTCTCGAACGCCGGTCTTTTCCAAATCAGCGGCGTGACTAATAATCTGAACAGACAGCTCGACCTTATTTTCTCCTCCGATCCACATAACTGTGTAACTTCAAAGTCAACTCATCTCTTATCCACACTCGACTCTTTTCACCCTCCTCTTTCCCTCACTGTCTCTTACGAGAATAGAATAAATACAAACGATCACGAGTACCTCTACGGTTTTGACTTTCGTAAGACTGATTTCGACAAATTAAACAGCCTCCTTTCAAACGTTAACTTTAGCTTTCTTAACACCTCACACCATCATATCTCTATCAACGAAGCTCTTACTATTTTCTATAGCGAAATCACCGGATGTTTCATTCAATCAGTCCCTTACCTTCCCCAAAAAAACGCATCCTCGTCTCCACCGTGGTACACAAAAGAGCTTCGTTCACTTCGTAACAAAAGAAATAAATTATGGCAGGCTTACATCAAAACTCGATCTGACTCCATACACTCGCTCTACCAAACCGCTTATACACAATTCTCTGACCTATGCAACTCTCTCTACCTAGACTACGTTAACCATATGCAATCCAGCTTAATATCCGACTCCAAGCGATTCTACCAATTTATCAAAGTCAAAAGTAAATCAGATGGCTATCCCTCCACTCTCAATTATCTCGACTCTTCCTCACCAGACCCCAACATAATTGCTAATTTCTTCGGCGATTTCTTCAGACAATCATACGCGGTGCATGAAGAAGACCCCGACCAGGATTATTTCAGATACCTAAATCATAGCACTCACACAACCATGACATCTGTCGAAATTACACCGAGCAGGTAGCAGAGAAGATCACAAAGCTTAAAGACGATTTTTCCCCTGGCCCTGACGGTCTGCCTGCTATAGTGCTCAAAAAATGCTCCGATATCCTTGTTCGGCCTCTAACTTCACTGTTCCAACTCTCCATCTCGCAAGGCATTGTTCCCAACATTTAGAAAAACTCTAACATAGTCCCAATTCATAAGAAAGGTCCAAAAAATGATGTTGCAAACTACAGACCAATCGCGAAACTTTCGTCTATTCCCAAACTTTTTGAGAGTATCATCTACGACGCTATGCTCTTCCACTGCAAATCCATCATATCTCCTAACCAACATGGATTTCTCAGAGGAAGATCCACAACCACTAACTTAGTAGAATTTGTCTCCCGAACTCTATGCGCCTTAGAGGAAGGTAATGAAGTTGATGTTGTCGCCACCGACTTCAGCAAAGCCTTTGACAAAATATCGCACAGAATAATTATTCTCAAGCTCAAAGCTCTCGGCTTCCCCATAAGGTTTATTGACTGGATTAAGTCCTACCTAGATAACCGTCAATACGTTGTTCTTTTCAGATCCTCCAAATCCAAACCATTCTCGGCTACCTCAGGAGTCGCTCAAGGGTGCCATATTGGACCCATTATTTTCATTCTTACTATTAATGATGTCGACCTCATTATCCAAAACTCATACATATCTATTTACGCCGACGACATTAAATTATATACGCCCATATCGTCACCCGCTGACCACCACCTTCTCCAAGATGATCTGAATAGGTTTTCGACTTGGTGCCAAAAAAACTTCCTAGATCTAAACATTAGTAAATGCCAAGCTATCACTTACACACGAAAACGTCTACCACAGCCTTCCAGGACCTACCTCATCTTGAATCAACCTGTTCCGTTAGTCTCTTCTCTCCGCGATCTGGGTGTTATCTGTGATAGAGAACTCAACTTTCGCACACACATGGACTCCATCATCAGTCGGGCTAATTCCGCCCTTGGCTACGTTAAGCGATGGTCCAAAGAGTTCTCTAATCCCTACGTCACGAAAGCCCTTTACATTACTTTCGTTAGACCTCTACTTGAATATGCTTCCCAAGTCTGGTCCCCTTTCTATGAAACCCATATCCGCCGAATCGAGGCTGTTCAGCGCCGTTTTCTTCGCTTCGCACTTCGTGGTCTCCAATGGACAGACAGCTTAAACCTTCCACCATATACACATCGCTTGCAACTCATCAACCTACAGTCCCTGGAGCATCGCCGTGACATTGCCGACATCGTCTTCATTCACCAACTCTTATCCGGTTTGATTGACTGTCCCACGCTGCTCCAATCTGTCTCTTTATTTACCAACCCACGTAACCTCCGATCAGTCCAACTCTTCCGCCTTGACCCACACCGCACCAATTACGGTTCTCATGAACCTATGTCTCGAATGTTGCGAAAGGCCAATGCCACGCAGGACATTTTTAATTTCCATCTCAACAGATCCACCCTTAAAAATATCCTTTCCTTTCACCTCTCTCATTCCCCAAATACCTAGTTATAAGTTAGAATTAAGTTAGAATTAAGCATCGCTTGTAATAAGCTGAGTCCGGGGCATGCCCCCGGGCACTAAATAAATAAATCAGTTCTCCTTAAATTGAGCATTGCAAGTGACAGTGTTACTCAGAGTGCCTGGCCCCACGAGCATGGGATTGAAAGGCATGCCTATAAATGAAGTAGCAACACAAAAAATGAGAATTTGACGTTGGAATGAAAATAATTTGGACGGAAAGAATAACAGTGAAATCTGAAACGAACCATTTGCTTTAAAGCAGCGACAAGAGTGTTTCTTGCACCCGCTGATATATATCTTTTGTGCAGCTGAAAACGAAAAACATACAAAAAATAAGGAAAGAAATAAGAGAATGGATTGAATCCTAAAAGCAGCATCATTTTGGCATGTATAATTTATGGTACAACCACGAGGAAAAATGCATGTTCACCCAAGAAGGTCCTCACCACGGTAATTGCAAAATGAGAACATCCGTCGAAATCGGTTTGAAAAGGAATATTCATGCCCAGGCAGAAGGTCATCATCTGAAGATGACTTTCGGTGCAATCAACATTTCACTTTCCAACTCACTAAAAAGCTTCCTGTTTCAGCCGATATGCCTTTCAATCCCGTGCTTGTGTGACCAGACACATAGAGTAATACCCATCTTGTCACACTCATCATTTAACGTGGTATTAGCAAACATATACAAAAAAAAGCTAACACCGTACTGAAATAAACAAATTAACAAATATTCAAAAAACGATTGAAAAATGTTATATATGAAATATATACAGATAAAATAAGAAGAAGATTCCAAGGCGGAGCATACACATGAAGAACGGACACGTCCGAAAATTTTTTGTTCGAGTGCCAGTTTATTGGAACCAAAATCAAACATTAGTAGTGTGCAAATTTTTTGCAAAGTTTTTTCGTCGTACGCATTCAAAATCATACCAAGGACTCATTTTAGTTGGTGGCTGGTAGCCTATGGAATGGTCGCGGCAACGTCCTTGATAATTTTGTGGTACAAAATGTAGGCGTATGTGGATGTTGAATGCACGGTGGAGAGTCTATCGCTCAAGCTCTTTGTAGGCTCTGGCTACTCCAGGTTTGCTAAGGCTTCCAACGTTGAATTGTTTTTTTGTGGGTGGTTAGCAGCTTTTTCTCGTTTGCCGATTGTCGATTTGGTTGGCAGATCAATCGTCTGGGGAACGCCAGTTTCATGTTTGGATTCGTAGTCTTGGAAATCTAGTGCCACTTATAACAGTGTTAAGAGCTGCCGAAAAATCGACTAGCCGGAAGCCTTAATCTGTTGCCTTGTAGTGGAGAATGTGCTTTCCGATTTTGGCATTGAAGTCTCTGAGTATGATTTTGGCACCATGATTTTAGCACTCATATTATTGGTGGCACTTACTTGTTCTTCCTAAACGTCGAACAGAAATATATCAGGCTTCTCCCTGTCATTTTACGCAGCGTCCAGCAGATAATTCGATTAATCACTTTTCACGCCAGTAGTCAGCAGGTTCCAACTATGTTCTGCTTAAAGCTGTTGAAGCGTTAGGCTTTCTAATTAACGACCCCTCTATTCACAAACTCTAGAATGGTAATAAACGTTATTTTCGTATTTAACTTAATAAGCTTTATCCGACTTTTTACATCAATGTTTTTGTGATGTATGCATTTGGCAACACCATACACTTCCACAAATGGACGGCTGGATGACAACTCTTCGATTTTCTTTCCCTTTGTCACATTTCATTGAGGTGTCAAAGGGAACACTTGTAATATAATGTGCTGACGACATAACAATAATATCGGACTCCGGGTCCATAATGATAAACCATATTACTACTTTTTGTTCACACTTCCCAATTCTCTTCATTTACACCCGTTCATTTTCAATTTAAATTGTATTAGAAATCACAATTTCTATTAACCTCTTTCTCGCAAGCACATATCAGTTAATGTTGAGACTGCACCTACAAGTCATCAAACATAATATATATATTCTCAAAGTCAGAAGTTGTTTCGAAAGAGAAGCGTCTCTTTTGTCAGCGCCTCTCAACTTCAATTTCTGTTCTAGTTCACACGGAAATTTCCAGATGGACCATCTGTCGCTTATATTGGAAATTTCACCAAGACAAAGTGGCGTATAAAACCGACAGCACAAGTCCTATCAGATTGGCAAGCAAAACGAATACAAAGTCAGAGATAATTGTTACCTAATTAGTATTGAAAACACCTGGAGCTGATTATATGAGATTTAATTGAGGATATATTTTGTATTGACATGGATAAAAAGCTATTGTGAAAAAAATGATAAAGTTTTGTCAATCGAATTCCGATTTAATTTTACCATATCAAAGTAATAAAAATGTGCTGAAGTTTGTATGCACTTTGCAAACACTGGTGACGCGACAAGCACAGTCCCTTTTTGTGTTATTTGTTCGTTTTCCTCTTAAGAAAATCATCACTGTCTTCCAGCACTTCTTCAATTTGCTCGAAACGACAACATTTTAGAGGGTCAATTAGCATAACTCTAATTACTTTGAGGCTGCTTAGGTATTTGTTGCTGTTGTCAGTGTCATATATCTTAGCTATAAGTTTATTTTATTATTTCATATCGAATAACTAAGTGGAAATTTGTGTTTGTAGCGGGAAGGTAAATAATGGAAGTCAGACAAGGGTAAGTTGGTTAAAAATACAAGATTAAACTTATTTGCTCTCTTTGGCATGTAAGTGTATAGATATCTGTCATGGCATCTGCATTTTCGCCAGCCCTCATTACGTATCTGCGCAGAACGAACAAGTGGAGAGATGAGGCAACCGTTCGCTGTTACAGAAGAGCGAAACAGAAACAGTTCTCCCGAAATTTGATTGTCATGATTTTTAACATTGTCAATGGATTGAGCGGCATTGTGATGAGAACAATAAAGTAATTTTTCGCAGTCGAAGTATAGAATAAAGTAATTTAACAAAAATAAATCTCAGATCATTATTTAAAAGATCGTGTTTTATACAGAACCCTTGCTAACATAAGTTCAAGTTAAGTTTCAAAGTGCAAAAGTTCATTGCAACGAAATTTTTGAAACGTACATAGATCCAGTGTGAACAAAGAGCTGGTAAGAAATTACTTATAGAAACTTGTGATATATATTGAACATTAAAGCAAAGAAAGGAATATACCCACTTTTAGGTAGGAAGTGAGTAAGTGATGTTCAAAAACGGCCAAACTAGTCTAAATAAACAGATTTACTAACAACGAAAGGTTCTTGATGCCGAGTTCAAGCTGTTGGGTCCTGCAGCGTTTTGTAGTGAGCAATCATTAGTAGTGCGAAAATATAAGCCATGTTCCAGACAACCTGCCCACACTAAGGAAGTATGAAACGGACTCAAATCCACCAAGTTTTGAGTTGGAAACGAGGATAAAAACGGATGCAAATACAACTTTTTACTGTCTGAGGTCTGAATAAAATAGAAATACAATGGAAGGAGGTTCGTGTGCACAGTTATTTCCCCCGGAACGTTCATCCCGTGTACGCTTGAAGTATATACTAAACCGGCTTCCTCCCGTTTTGAATTCATCTCGTGTATGCAGTATATTAGTATTTTATTAAGACCCCAACCACTCATTAAGAAGGCATAAGATTTCAGTCGGTTTCACACTTCCCATTTCTTCAAAACCGGGTTTCCTCCGTATTAAGTCATTGAGCGATGAATTTCTTGCTTAATAGCCCTCCACGTAAAATCGTGCTACGTTGCTCGGAATTTTGTCAGTACAATTTGGATATAAAAACTAAGCGAATATCCGATAGAAACATTAGTACATTAATGTAGAGTTGCACGAAACAGTTCCAATGCGGGAACGGACATAGAAGGATTCCCTTTTCAAGAGGAACTAGTTCCCAGATACATGTCCGCGGAACTTTACACTTCCAAATGAATTGATATTTTCGCGATACTAAAACATATGAAGAAGTAAATTATTTACGAAGGAAGAAAATGATCAAGTTAGTAATGAAAGAAAGTTATGATTAAGTTTTAAATAAAAACCTTGTAAGATTTATTCAATGTTTCTAAGATGAGTTAACGTACATCATGCTTTCTTATAGCATTCTTTTTTTTTAAATATTCATTCATATTGAAGTCTTTTATCAAAAAGCATTTTGTTTGATATAGGAATTAGTAAAAAAAAAAAACGCAAACAACACAAATAAATTTTCCTATAAAAAATAACATAACTTCATTCCGTTTGTATTGCAATTAATATAAATATTTTTCTCATAAAACTCTAATTTATTTATAAGTTGCTACTTATGAAAAGCAGTTTGGGAACTTTATTAGAAGACAGCCTTGTTCGTTTTTCTAACTGGATTAGACCGGCTTTTGAAAATATACGCTTGCTCAACTTACCTTTGAAGCTCAACTATCCCAGCTGCTGTTGTATTTTCCGGCACTAAACTAGCAACCTCAGTATCGAAGTCATCCCAAATAGATACTGCCTTGGTATTTTCAGCAGATGTTGATGTAGATGCTGAGGGAACTTTTTATTTTTGAATAAGAACAAAGGAGCATCCGGTTTATCCTCTTTGTGTATCTGAAATTCCAATTTTCAAGGTCTCAAATGCTGTTTTGTAATTATTGTCGTCACGGAAAACTCTGCTCTTAAATCTAGGGCCCAAAATTGTACATTCAGCATAGAGCGTTATTGTGGAAACGCTTATCCATTTGATCAGTAAGTACCTCCAATAATTTGTGAACATTATTTGTGTGTTGGTCCGACCCAAGAGATTGAGATTTCATATCACGTAAAAGGTGGCTTACATGGCGTTTCAAAATACGGCAATAAACAATTACTTTGGATAAACTTACGTTTCGCTTTGCCGATATCTCAATGGTAACGTCAGCGAACAATTTCAAAATGGGATGGCCCAATCTACATTCGATAAGGATAAATCAGTTTTTATCAATGCCACCGCAGTAATAACAACGTCTTACTTTTAAAATTGTTAAGAATGTCATAGGAACAACTCCACCTCGTTGAAAAGTTTTGCTTCAATTTCAATTTTGGCATATCCATTTGTCTTTTCATCTCGTGAAGTTTGTATAATCCCTGTTAACTTTTTTTGAAATATTCCACAATGTTTTTCACTTTATGTACTAAATCCGAAAACTGTTCCGTCGCAGACTTAACGGTCAAAATTAAGATTTGGGTGAAGCAACCTTTCGATCGCCATCCTCCCAATTGTACTGCCCATAGAATATTCGCTGCATGATCGCTTACATTAGCCCCAAATAAATTTTCCATCTTCCATTGAGGTAACATTTCTTTTCAAAATTTGTGCATAGGTTACTACTTGTGTGGTTTTGGTCATACTCTATACAGCCAAGTAAGTTTGATCATTGTTTAACATCTTTGGTATCGATATACAGCAATGAAACTTAATATATTAATTGAAATCCATGCATCCGTTGTTATATAAATAGCAGGTGAATTCGCTCTTTTGTCTTCCAATTCTAGTCTTGTTTTTAAATAAACTTGGGGCAGCAATATTCAAAAAGCGTCTTTCTTTTTGGTAGACTGTATGATGGGCACAGTAGCGAGACAAATTTATTAAACTCAACTTCTTCTACGAGACGCAAAGAGTGGTCTTCCTTCGCAATCATAATTATTATTTGTTTGTCCTTGTTTGATGTTTTTTGGTTTGAAGTTGGCGTGGTACTTTCTGTATATGAATATATTTTTTGTTGGATCATGGAGGGTATGGGCCTTGGTTCAGTAGTGCTTGTAGGTTCTGTGTTAGTTGAAACATTTTCTGTATCAGAATCTACAAGTTAAATAGCTTCTGTTATTGCTGGCTGGCGTTGTATTGGCTTTGTTGAAATTATAGAATGTCTCCTTGTCAAATGCTGCACTGCAAAACGCAACTACTTCTCTTCCAAACTCAACACTGCCTTGCCACCGAAAAAACGTTGGCAAAATCTCAGGCAAATCGGAATCAGCTCGAAGGGAAGTAGTACATGCAAAATAGATCCCAAAGCCTTAAATCGAGTCTTTGTTTCAAATACAACCGTAAGTTCTGTTAACAATTCTGAAATCAGCGAAACTCATGCATCGTCGTCATTGGAGAACGAACTTAGCCTTCAGTTTGTAACTGAGAATGACGTCACTCTAAGTATTGTTGAGATCAAATCAAATGCTATTGGAGAAGACGGAGTATCACTTCGATTTGTTAAATTTGTATTGCCTTTTATCGTCAGACATCTTACTCACATTATAAATAGTTGCATAATGACATCTACATTTCCACAGAGTTGGAAACTTGCAAAAGTTGTACCAATTGCAAAAAGACCGAATGCGACTGAAGCGAGTGACAATAGACCCATTAGTATATTGCCATGCTTGTCGATGGTCTTCAAGAAAATTATTGCTTAGCAAATCCAAATCCACTTGAATTCCAACTCACTCTTATATCGTTTTCAATCCATGTTTAGACCAGGTCATAGCTGCTCCACAGCCATGTTCAACATTTTAGAGGATATAAGAGGTGAGTTTGATAAAAAAATTTCTGACGCTACTCTGCCTGCTGGATTTCTCGAAGGCCTTTGATGAGGTCAATCACGACATTCTCTGCTGGAAGCTGAGAAATTGTTTCTCATTTTCTCGAAGCGCGGTAAAGCTTATCAGAAGTCTCCTTTCAGACAGGTTCCAAAGAGCAGTAGGCGAAAACAACTCTGATTTTTTGCTCATTCATGAGGGTGTACCTCTGGGATCAATTCTGGGACCAATTCTGTTTTGCATCTTTATTAATGATCTGCCATCTGTATGTTAATATGTTTCTGTCTACTTGTACGCTGATCATGTACAATTATATTTGTCTCGACCTCAGGTAAATCTGCTAGTCTCAAACTTAAATAATGATCTAACCGAAGTATACAAGTGGTCACTAGCTAACGGATTATAAAAAATAAAATAAAATTATACCTATTTTTCAAAAATCGCTGCACTTCAATAATATTCCGGTTGTATGACTGGCGGACAAAAAACTCCAATTTGTTAAATCTGTAACCACCCTAGGCTTTGTTTTGAACACAAAACTTACATGTACTTAGCATATAAATTATATAATTGGCAGGATCTATGGCTGTCTTCGTAAGTTATGGATTTCGGTATCTATAATCCCAGTAACCACCCGAATGAAGCTTGTAAGAGCACTCATAGTTCCTGTTCTACAATATGCAGAAATTGTCTACTGCAAACTAGACTATGAGTCCTTGTATAAGCTTCAGATAGCATTTGACGATGCTGTTCGATATGTTTATCACTTGCCTAAGTACGTGCATTTTTCCGAGTATTCGAAAACCGTTTTGGGATTGTCTGTGCAGGAGTTCTTTGACGCGAGATGTTGTTTATTTCTTTACAATTAAAATTGCAATCTAAAATTCTGTACAATAGATTGCAATTTTCCAGATCCAGCAGGACACTCCACCTTACGTCGGTGAAAAAGATACCTGGAATCCGCCGGCTTCTTCTATGTACATGCCATCAGATTGTGGAACGCATTGCACGCTCACATCAGGGGAAACTGTAACTTTGTTAGTTTCAGGTCAGCAGTGTTTCAGCACTTTTCAGCGCAGCAATAATTTCGAGCACATCCTCTCCTGTCTTTATCTTTTCCTATTTCCTGTTCATATAATCCTACTCCTACGTCATAATTGTAATCATCTTTGTACTTTAAAAGACGCGATCTTGCTGTAATAATTATTTAAATAAATTGAATTGAATGAATTGAATTGAATTTATTCTACCCGTTCCCTCTAAGGTCTTCGAGAAACTTAAGAAAAAACATATCAGCTTATATTTTAGTGATAATCAATTGCTTTTTGCTTGTCAATCAGGTTTTCGTCCAAAACACAGCTGCACCACGGCTCTGCTTAATGTAGTAGACGATATAAGGAAAGCAATTTATAAAGACTATGCTTCGTTCGTAGTTCTACTCGATTTCTCTAAGGCTTTCGATATTATCAGCCATTCAATTATTTGTGAAAAGCTTGGTAGATTTTAGGGTTTCTCACCCCATACAGTAAAACTTATTTCATCCTATCTATCTGGCAGAAAACGAGCTGTCGCCTGTGTAGACGAAATGCCGGATTTCCTCCCCGTACCACGAGGGGTTCCATATTAGGTCCATTGCTCTTCTGTCTTTACATTAACGAAATTGCAGGTGTTCCTGAGAATTACTCTATAAACCTTTATGCATATGATGTACAACTTTGTAGCTGCCCTCAAATGCAAATCAATGAATTTATAGTACATATTAACGACGATTTACAAAAAATCTATGATTGGGGAAAATCCAATGGTCTTATACTAAATCCTCAAAAATCAAAGTCAATTCTTCTCTGTAGCTCTCCGATTGAATATGTTGACACTGTGAACAATCTAGGTATCGTTTTTAATCGAAACGTAACTTGGGATGACCACATAAATAAGATTGTTGGGAAAGTGTATGGCGCTCTCCGCACACTATGGGTCACTAAGGTCTACACCCCTTTTAAGACGCGAAAAATGCTTGGAAAAACACTTGCGTTTCCCATTCTGATGTACCGCTGTGAGGTTTTTGCAGATTGCGATTGCTCAATGTCGCATTTAATAATATTTCACGTTACATTTACGGCCTGAGGATATTCGATCACGTGTCTTGTTTCGCAAAAAATATATACGGTATGTCTTTTGACAACTTATTGAAATACAGAATGCTTAATTTGCTATTAAATATTCTCGAATCACGCCAACCTTCGTATCTCTTTAGTAGGTTTCAAATCTTTGCATCACCGAGACTATCTTATCTCCTTGTGCCTAGGTTCTCATGTCTGGTATCTGAACGACAGTTTATCTTAAAAGCCGCTCGGTTGTGGAATAGTCTCCCGAATCATATCAGAGAAATAGGTATTGTAAAAAACTGCAGTCCTTTCTTTCCTCCTCATTGAAGAACAACAACATAAACTTAGCCAACATGAATAGTGTACCCTTTAACTTAACTTTCTTTTTTTAGCCTTTCACCCTTAAACTTTAAATTTAATTTTAACTTTTAATGTTCAATCTTTTCTTATAACTTTTTCTTTTTTCTTATGTTTATGTCTTCTAATGTGTATTCTACATAAAGCTGTACATAAGTATATAAATAAGATATTGTATCTTCATGTACAAGCATACTTAAGAACAAATAAAATAAAAGTATTATTAAATTTTGTAGAACAATAATATCCAAATATAGGTGATTAATTTTATTTACAAGTTTCTAATTACTTCTAAATCTTCAGCATTAACAGAACATGATTTTCCTAAAACGATGTATAAGAGCGATTGTTAGATGAAGAGTCGAATAGTTTTCCCCCAATATATTTGTGACTTCGAACCGATGTTTTTCTATGGAATGCAATAAGTAATAATTTGTATCAAATCAAGTACAGGCAAAGCTTTAAAAGGATGTTTGAAGAAAACAGTTCATAACCGATTTTTTACCATTTTAGTGCACGTATTACATACTTCAAATATTTCAGGGATCTCCTTAATACCTTTTTCTTTACTATTGTTTTATAAATGATTAATGCCGTAGTTATGATCAGATGTGCGGAATGCAGCAATCATATTTAACCCCCTGTTCGTCACCAGTCGAGCCTTGCGATTGAAATCACATTTAAATTAATTTAAAAGTGTTGTAATTTTCGAACAAATGCTTTGACCTGAAATTTACCTGTTTACCCTTTTAACAATTTTAGCCCTTTGCACTCCAGTAATAAGTAATAGTCGGAACCAGTAACTCCAGTGCGTGCATTAATGTTAAAGAAAAATGCGGTCGCTACAATTAAACAAACCAATTTATTGTTACATATTTTGTAAAGAAGCATATAGTAGCTTGTATTTAAGACTAGAAGAAGAAACTTAAAGCTTCAAATATCTCAAAGTGTGGTATTTTTCATATGTATTCGAGGTTAATCGGGACAAGTATCACAACATTCCACAACTTCCCGTCTCTGGCCTCGTTCTTGCCTGTTGAAAAAACAACACAATCCCTTTTTTTGCAAGATATGAAAGCTTTTGTTAAGCCTAGCTTCTTGATTTAAGGTGGATGGTCTTAATCGATCTTCTCGGAATTCGCCCAGGTTGATCGACAAAACGCTTGACAAACTTCAAATGTGACATGGGTTTTTAATTTTTGTCCTTTTTTATACATTTATTTAAAATAAATCAATTTATACAGCACCCATGCCCCAAAAAAACGTTTTCATCCACCTTTTAAAGGATTTTCTAAGAAAATAGAAGGTTGATGCATACTGATGCATACGCGCAGTCACCACCACCAATAAAGTCCGTGTAGTTAACAACTACTTTAGGTTTTTCAATACAAACGACACGACTATTTTATGCTTCCAGGATAATTTAGTATAGTACCTGTCTGTATACAGCACCTGGTACGTTGTTAAATAGATTATTATAAAAATGCACAGGAATTATGGTACAGACGGGCAATTCCGCTTTTATAACATCATTTGATGTGATACTGCCACAATATGGGAGGATGTTAAAAACTTATCCAGTTTCTGAATCTGCTATAACGTATATCCGTAATACCCATTTAGTTGGCTTATTGGGATTGAATGTAATGAAACTAATTTTGCCTTTAAACTTGACAATAGAATCATGGACACATATATTTTGTCCTGGTTAAAAATATTCAGCGAATTTTGCATTTAGGTATTCAAAAAAATTGCTGACCCGTTAATCCTAGTTCTTATATCTCGCCTTTGCTGATCTACGGTTTTCAAATGCAGTATCCAGAACAACTATTTAAATCTTTTTCTAGTGAACACATTTCAAAAGGGAGGTATTTTTGTATTGCCACTAGTTGATCAGTAAATTCAAGATTGCTCCGATTAAGGCCCAAAATTCCTCCTTGTTAGTGTCGCGCCATGAATGCCATCATGGTTCATCAATATTGAATATTTGTGGCCCTGCGATTTTATTTCCCGTTGAAAAGTTTTGTACGCGAATCGACGAAATTAGGATTGATCAATTTATTAATTTATTAAATATATATATATATATGATACGGGTTACCAAATAATTTCCTTTGCTGTGCTGTACCAGAAGGTGTTGATTGGGCTGCGGTTGAAATCCAAGTGGCAGAGTCAAATCTCGTTATACCCAAAACCGGTACGCCAGCAATGAAAAACTCACCACAGTACCGTACAATTGTTCTCAGCTTGATCAGTTTGATATGAGAGTCATTGATCATCAAGTAACAATGAGAATAACGGAGTATCACCATCGACGAGTAGTGGGTGGTAGTACATTGCTATTGTAACACTTCTTGGTACAGTGGGTCACAACAAATTGATATGAGGCAACGAGTATTAACAAATTATTAGAAAGATTTAAGGGATTCTGTACATATGAACATAATTTTAAGATTAAGAAATTAAATATTAACAATGCAAAACGAATGGTTTAGATTAATTAACAAATTTACGATATAATAATTCTAGTACAACTTCGGATTCTCGAACATCCCGCCGCCCCTGGAACTTGTTTCAGGAAGATGAAGGTAGTTTTGCCAGCTTTGTGATAGGACGAACAAGCGTTCCTTGACTAGACCTTACAGTCGCTACTCGAATTTTGTTATCAGCACCGGGATGAAGCTCTTCTATTCGGGCGAGAGGCAACTTTGTGGGCGGAAGATTTGGTTCTCTCAGAACCACCAAGTTGCCAACCTTGAGATCTGCTTTAAGAGTCTGCCATTTGGGTCGTTCTTGCAAGCTGCTTATATATTCTGCGTGCCATCTTCGCCAAAAACCTTCAACCATACTTTGGAGACGCTGCCACTGGGACAAACAGTTGGGAGATACATCATCATAGCTGGGCTCTGGAATGGCCGTGTAGGGTTCACCTATGAGAAAATGGCGGGGGTTAGTGGATTTAAATCTCCATCAGATATGCTACAAATTGGACGTGAATTTAATATAGATTAAAATCGAAGAGCCGGCAACTCTTCGCAAATGCCACTTTACCGATTTGACACCTGCTTCCCACAGGCCCCCAAAATGTGGTGCCGAAGGGGGTATGAAATGCCATGAGATGCCTTCAAGCGCCAGCGCAGTAGCGATGTCATCATTGTGTGCTTGGCAAATGACTAGCCTTTGCATTTCATTAAGACACCGCCTTGAACCTTGAAAATTTGTCCCGTTATCGCTATAAACATTCGAACACTTCCCACGTCGAGCAACGAATCTCCGGAAGGAGGCTAGAAGGGCGTCTGTCGTTAGGTCACTTACCAGTTCTAAGTGGATTGCTTTTGTGCTCATGCAATGTACGATTTAGATAAAGATGGCTTCGGACTTCGGGAAAGTTTGATAGTGAAGGGACCCGCGTAATCGCATGCGGTATTTGTGAATGGTCGAGTCGGCTGGACACGTTGATGTGGCAAATCACCCATAAGCTGTGCGGTGGTGGTCTTACGTTGACGAAAACATGGCATGCATTGGTGCACTATTTTGCGTACAAGATTCCGACTACCAAGAATCCAATACCTTTGACGAATGATAACGAATGTTTCTGAGACACCTGGATGAAGATAAGAATTAAGAATATATGTGGCTATAAGGAAGGAAACATGGTGATTCGACAGAAGTATTGGGTGTTTTAAGTTGAAAGAATTATTGGCATTTTTGATGCGCTCTCCTACGCGCAATAGTCCATTTTCATCTACGAAGGGAGTGTATCGCAAAAGCTTCGATTTGGTTTGAAGAGGAAGATTATTCGCGAGACACAGTATGTCACTATCGAACGCTTCTTGTTGCACATGTCTCAAAATCCGTTGCTTTGCCGATTGGAATTCATTGAACGTAAGAGCTTTATTTGAAGTTTTCTTGAATAGTTTAGGACGACAATTTGAGGTAAATCGGACACAATATGCGAGAATTCGTATAAACCGAGGCCACGATGAAATTTTGTTCACAAGGTCTTGAACCACATCCATGCTTGTACAGATTTGCAGTACTTGCTTAGGCGGCTTCCTTTCTTCCATAGAAACCACTGCTTCTTCTGGCGGAGCCACGGAGAACCTTGATGTTGGCCAAAGCTCTTGTGGCAACGAAAGCCAGGAGGGTCCTGTCCACCAAAGAGGATGATCGCTAATAGCTGATGGTAATACACCACGCGACGCACAATCTGCTGGATTAAATTCGGAAGCGATATGAGTCCAAGCATATCGCGGAATGATATCGAGGATAGCAGCTGTACGGGTCCTTTTGGTAGCTTATCCATTTATCTGCTAAGCATGAGGGTAACGGATCATCCCAGCCAAGTTAAAGCTCAGATGACCAGAGTTCCTGGAACAATATTTTGAACAACACTACGCAAGGTGCCAAAAATCCTAATGGGTCGAAGATCCGCGAAATTTCGGACAAAACAAGCTACGTCGGGTAGGAATGGGGCACAAACGAGACTCAGACATCCGAAACGAAAATTCATCAGTTGTAGGATTCCAATGCAATCCTAACACCTTTATCATGGACCTTGAGCGCTCCGTATCAAACCAAGAAAACTCAATCATCCTTAGGTTACAGCGATAGAAGAGGCCAACAATTCGAATTCCACTTTTTTAGCTCAAGCTTTGCATTTGACAACAACGAAACAAGTTCTGATTGCAGACTGATAAGCTCCTCGACTGAATTTGCCCCGGTCATAATGTCATCAACATATACATCGTTGCAGAGGACAAGAGCGCCATTTGGATATTGAGCTTTATAACCAAAAGCAATTTGTTGCAATACCCGCACCGATAAAAACGGTGCTGACGCAGTTCCAGAGGTCACCGTACGCAACCGATAATGGCCAAGCTCATCACTGGGTTTCTCCCACCAAACTATGCGTTGGAAATCACAGTGTTCATTCCCTATCCAAATCTGGCGAAACATTTTTACCACATCGGCAGTAAAAACGAACATATGCTGTCGAAAACGCAGACAAACGCGCACTTAATCCCGCTGAATTGAAGGACCCACGAGTAACTGACTATTCAGAAAATTTCCTAACGAATCCTTGGCGGAATCATCGAATACAACTCGTAGCTTAGTCGTAGAACTATCTGGCCTAAGAACCGCATGGTGTGTAAGGTAAAAATGCTTCCCCGTGTTGGTGAAAATCTCATTTAAAGGTATCCGAACCATATGGCCAAGAGTTAAATATTCTTGCATAAACTGGGAATACATATTATGCAAATTTCTATCTTTTTCAAACCTACATTCCATTGAAGTAAGATGATTCACAGCGGAGTTTAATGAGTCACCGAAGAGAGGCGCAGAAATTTTAAATGGCAGCTGAACGATGTATGTTCCTTCGGATGATCGCGAAAACGTCCGACGAAAATGCTGTTCGGCTTCATCGTCACGAAATGAATCATTATTTGGCGGTGTTACCTCGTCTAGTTCCCAGAACCGTTGCAGTAGAAAGTCGACATCTAGAGAAGAATGAAGCGAAGAAACAGAAAGATGGGGAGAAATCTTGGATTCCAATAACTCTCCGGTTATAACCCACCCAAATGATGTATTTTGGGCGATTGGTAATCCTTCCGATTGGCCAATTTGACCGTCTCTTAGAATGCACCACATTTTGTCGGCTCCGAGAAGAATATCTATAGGATTTGGCACATTGAATTGAGGGTCAGCTAAATTCAATCCGCGAATGTGAGACCAACAAGATGGATCGAATGAATGAGATGGAAGATTAGATGTAAGCTTGTTAAGCACGAAAACATCAACGAATAAATTACCTTGATTGAACCGTGAGAATAACGTCATTGACACACAACCTCGAGTCTGATCTGCTTCTGTCGACGAGACTCCAAGTATGGAAATTCGGGCGTGTTTTCGTGGCAACCGTAACCTCTGAATAAATGACTCAGACACAAATGAAACTTGGGATCCTGAATCTAACAGCACCCTACAACTAACCAAGTTGCCTTTATAATCCTTCACGTTTGCTAAAATAGTGGGTAAAATGATTTGCTTGTCCATACTTACATCAATTGAATGGTTGTTTACAATGAATGCGACGTTGAGTTCTTGGCATTTAGGACATCGTAAAATGGATTGAGAGGTTTCAACGACATGGGCACGAATAGGACCCGGAACCTTTTGACGCACAACACTTGCCTGAGTTATCGATTGAGAGGATTCTAAGGCATCACATCTCATGGCTAAGAAATCTAAAAGTTCTTCGATTGTCACATCTTCACGCGCACCGATCAATTCAGCCCAGCTTTACTTGGAGTCATTATCGAGCTTATTTAGCAACAAATATATTAACCATGGATCACGTTTAGTTGATTTAAGCGCATTGAGTCAACGAATAACTTCATCCACACTATCGGTCACTTTACGTAAGATTTTAACATTGCCGGTGGTTGCGGATGGAAGCGATAAATACGATTGAATAAACGATTGCACGATCAAATGACCACGATCGAAACGTCTTTCCAGGCGCTCCCAAGCTTCAATATAATTGGCGTCGGATATCGTGACATGTTTTAATAAATTTGCCGCTTCATCTCGAAGAAACGACTTAAGATAATGGAACTTTTGTGGTCCTTGGAGGGTTTTTCGACAATCTATGGAGCACAGAAACGAATCCCTAAACGATGGCCAGTACTTATAGTCACCCGAGAATACAGGAACGGTAAGCTTAGGAAGGTGGACAGAAGAATTTTCCGACGATTTTTCAATATTTTCTAATTGGTTGGACTGCTGACGCGCAAGTTCCTCAACTACCCAGTCTAACCTACTCGGAACAATTTTATCTAAAGACTTGATTTTACGAATGGACGTCATTATTTTGGAATGCGCTTCAAAAAACCGCGTTTCATAATCGCTAAATTCCTGCTCACACGTTTCAAGTTCTTCACTACCCGCATGTTCAAGAATTTGATTATATAAGGAAAAAAAATCAGACTACGTTTCGTTAAGGATTTTCAACCAAATTTCTAGCATTTCTAGACCAACTGATTCTGAAATAGAATCAATGAAGTCACGTGCACGAGTAAAACGGCCCTTTGCATTGCCATATTTTTGTTTTAAAGAGGAAATATTAAGGCGATAGTTGAAAGAATAAGAATGAAAGAACGAAATAATAATTGCTGTAATTGCCCAACACTTGAACTAGAATCAGATGCACGTGGCTTAACGATTCAAACACAATTTTGATTATTTAAACAAAAAAATTTTTGGGTTCGATTAATTCAATAATCCGGCTCAGAAGGACCAATTTTATTATGTACGCGAATCGACGAAAGATCAACTAAGAAAAAATGAATTACCAGCGAGTCAAAATGTAATTAGGATTGAACAATTTATTAATTTATTATTATAATATTATTATTATTAATATATATATATGATACGGGTTACCAAATAATTTCCTTTGCTGTGCTGTGCTGTACCAGAAGGTGTTGATTGGGCTGCGGTTGAAATCCAAGTGGCAGAGTCAAATCTCGCTATACCTAAAACCGGTACACCAGCAATGAAAAACTCACCACAGTACCGTACAATTGTTCATTGATCATCAAGTAACAATGAGAATAACGGAGTATCACCATCGACGAGTAGTGGGTGGTAGTACATTGCTATTGTAACACTTCTTGGTACAGTGCGTTACAACAAATTGATATGGGCGGAAAAGATGTTAAAGGCAATTTTGAGGAGATTGATACCTCCATAATTGGCTTCCTTCCTTCAGGATTAGGCAACCAATACTGAGATTCCATTCATCTCGCATGCTTTCTTCTGACCATGTGTTGCAGATGAGTTGGTGCACACTCCCAACTAAGTCATCGCCGCCGCTTTTAGAAGTTCTATCTTGCTATCTGTACTTCGTCTAGGTCAGGTAGATGGCATTGTTGGTTCTTCCATGTCCTCAGCATTGACTGCAATTCTACTATGATATTTCCATTTCGAATTTTGCAGGCTTAGGTTTGAGGTGTGTAATCTTGAGATAATTGTTTTTGCTGGCTGGCTGTCCATGGCTTCCATTAAACGACTCAATGAAAGCATTTCCGACTGTAATATAGGACCAACGACCCAAAATCTTAGCCAGTCATCCCTCTTAGAGTGTCAATGTCAATGTTCTCGAGTTAGGCTGTACGAAAGAATCCGCACAAACGTACGTACGTACACACACACACACAGACATCTTTCTAAAAATCAGGCAACGAATATTAACAAATTATTAGAAAAGATTTAAAGGATTCTGTAGATATGAACATAATTTTAAGATTAAGAAATTAAGTATTAACAATGCAAAACGAATGGTTTAGATTCATTAACAAATTTACGATATAATAATTCTAGTACAACTTCGGATTCTCGAACAAGTTTATTCTTGACAAGCGAATATCACTCCACGCATTGGTGTTTGCCGGTGGTGCATCTTCTTCCTCTAAATACGATTCAATGATTTCAATGATTTGAACGTCACTATCGTCACTATCTGTCCCAAAGTCATCACCTAGTAATATTTCAATCAATCATGAAAATCTAGTTCATCTTCCACATCACTTATTTCACAACTATCGTTGAAATTTTCGCCTTCCATCTTCATTGCACGAGGGGTTGTAACGCACTTATTATAACGAAACAAAATAAAACACTTCCTACTGTATAAACATAAAATGCAGATCACTCACATTGTAACGCAATCATAAACATTATCTAAGAATTAAAAGCGCTGAGTGAGATAAACAAGCGTGTCGCAACTGCGGTGACAACGGATTTATTCCTAACATACGAAATGTCGCAAATGCGGCGACAACGGAGTGCAAAGGGTAAAAAAACAATCACCTGTACATGATACGCCTTTCATTGATTTTAAACGCAGGATTCTGGAAATTAATTTCTCTTCCTGGATTGTCAACGATAGATATGCAGTTCTAAGTAATTGTCTGTCCAATTCAATTTTTAACACTCAGTTTTTCAGTTTTTACAATTTTAAAGTATTTATTGAGGTAACAATTTGTCGACATCAATAATTGGTCCTTATTTTGCTCCAATGGATATTAAAAATTCAGCGAAATAGTATTATTAATATTAAACGGTCGGCAGTTTTCTACTGACCATTTTGTTTTGGACAATACACATTTTTTTCTATCTTCAACGTCAACTTGTGTTTTATCTTTTTAATTATCATTTCTCATGTTTCCAATAAGTAATATTTGTGGTTTACTTAATTCGAAGTGTTTTTAAGGTTAAATTTGTGTACCGAATAACAAATTTTACATGCCACTTAATTTTTAATTTCATCTCCGTTTTCATTTCATTTACTAAGTCCTCTTTTATTATTAATTTGAAATTCGCCGCTGGTAATTTTTCCCTTGACAACGGAATTGTTCAACAAACCACTAACGCTGGCCATTGCGACATCGGAGTCATTTATTAAATCCTAGTATAATAAAATATCAAACGTTTGTATAAACAAAGCCTTTCTATAAACGACAAAAATTAACTTACATCAGTAGTTCCCATTTTATTATTCTACTTAAACTTTTTAGATAAATATTTATACTTTATAATTCATTTTATTTTCCTTTTTCGCACTAACCCAAACCAAAGCTAGAAACCGACTAGAGCTTGCACTCCGTGTACTCAGTATATTTTCTACAGTTAAGATAAAACACGATGCGAACACATCAAGCCAATTCAGTTCACTCATTTTGCTATTTTTGATCGAGTTTTGGACAGTAACTGTGTTGAGGTGTTTTTTTGCTGTACACTTCTTCGAATTATTGCAATGAAAAGTATACACTGAAGTACATGTTTTGAGAAAGCAAATGAATACCTTCGTGCAGACCGCAATTGTCTATTTGATGAATTCATTGATAGAGCAGAATATGGTACATCAAATCGTACTGGAGCTAGAGTAATTTTGCTGTCATATCTGTAGCCACGTCAGCTCTTAGCATGCTACTAATTAGCTTTGAGTTGTTTTGCAAAGCTGAGTACGGTGCGGTATAATTTACGTACAAATGCTCGTAACGCTACTTCGGGTACCGACTATACTTCAATTGAAGCAGACCTAGCTCAGTACGATAGATCGATGACTTCCAAGTCCTCTTTAAATGCTTGCAATTGTGCAGAAATTGTTTCAGAATTTTTCTGCAAGATATTGGTAGTTGATTCCGCAATTGAAGTTTGATTTTTGATCAGCTCGAGTAGGTGGTTCTCATTTGATTTTGATTCTTGTGTAAGGTTCTCGCACTGTTCTGCATAGAATTCGTCCAACACTCCAAATAGCTTGTTTGCTATTGTACCGTTTTGACAGTTTTGATCGTGCCTCTGGTAGCCTTCCCGCCCATTGTTTTAGAAGCCGGTCATTGTTGCTTTTAATAACTTTTAATTGATGGTTGAATTGGTGAGTGATTTTGTGTCAATTCATCGGATTTTATCTTTCAGAAATCGTTTATATCATCATTAATAAGATTCTGGAATCCTTCAAATTCTCTCCAGTGGTTCGTGAGGTTCAAATATATGACTATCTTCCATTCACTGGTGACAAAGTTAACATCTCCCATTTTCTCCACATATATCCCCGGGTGGTTTTTGAACGGGGTGATTTTTATGGGTTCTTTCTCTGCATACCGTGGCGATGTGTAAGCTTGCCCTATAAACAAAAGGACTAAACTAATGAGCAATAACCCTTGGAGTGGTTTAAGTCGTGCAGATTTTTTCCCTACCTCGTTTGAGATGGGCTGTTTATCATCGCCAAGTCCATTTGTTTGGGTTTAAGCCGTTGGACTCGGCTTTGTAGATTAACAATTGTAAACTTCTGAGTATTCGTGTCCTTTTGAAGCACTTCGTTGTTTTCAATCGGTATTGGGCATAATTTCGTTATCGGTCTCTTCATATATCACTTGTTGTAGGAAATGGTTGCAGCTCGAACTCCTTTGTCCTTCCCAGGATGTGTTTCTATGATTCGGCCCATTAACCAGGTTGTTGGTGGTGATCGTTCTCCTTTTATTACAACGATATCCCCTACATTTACGTTTGCTTCTTTGTGCTTCGTTCTTTGTTGAAGGTGAGTTAAATACTCGGAAGACCAAATTTTCGAGAAATCTTCAGTAATTTTTTGTAAGTGTCGTCAGCGGAAACGAATAATTCTTGTTTCATCTAAATATGGCTCAGGGTGGGCATTAATTGCTGATCCAATTAAGAAATGGCCAGGAGTGTGTATTGGAGTATCATCTATGTCCCTACTTATCTTCATCAACGGTCGAGAATTAAGGCATGCTTCAATCTGTGTCAACACTGTCGAAAGTTCTTCGAAGGTAAGGTTAGTGTCACCAATTATTCTTTTAAGGTGATATTTTATGGATTTTACCCCTGCTTCCAATAGCCCAACAAAGTGTGGTGTGGCAGGGGGTATAAAATGCCATCGTATGCCATCCATAACCAGTCTTGTGAAAGCGTCCTTTTCTACTTGGTTGATAGTGAATACTATAAGGTTATTTAGCTCCTTATTGGCTCCAACATATGTTGTGCCTTTGTCACTGTATATGTGAAGTGGCAACCCTCTTCTAGATATGAACCGCTTTAAAGCTGCAAGAAAGGCTTTTTTCTCAGGTACCTCAGTTAGGGGTATTATTTGCTGGGGACAAAAGCTTGATTCTATACGAATCGAATCAGGACCATTCCACCAAAGAGAGTGATGTTCTAGTTGCTCAGGAGTAATGCCTCTAGAACACAATCCGCAGGATAATCCGCTAAGTTCCTGCTTCCAGGAGGTTGGTTTGATGCTGTCCTGTATGTCTGCCAATCTTTTTGCAACGAAGGTTTTCCATGTTGATGGACACTTTCGTAGCCAGGACAATGTAATTGTAGAGTCGGTCCATGCAAAAACCTCGTTTATATTGGATCTATGTATTTTCAGAAGTTCCATTACAAATTCAGATAGAAGATGAGCACCGCAAAGTTCTAATTTCGGTAGTGGAAGTTTTTTCCTAATTGGTGCCACCCTTGTTTTTGTGGTCAGTAATGTAATTCTGTAATTTCCATTTTGTAGTGCGGTTCTAGAATATACGGCAGATCCATATGCTGTATCTGATGCATCACAAAACCCATGTAGTTCGAATGCATGTTCCTTTGTGGTTCCCATCCATCGTTGAATTCTGATGTCTTCAATTGCCGGAAGATTTTTCTTTAAGTTGACCCAGTATTGCTTCAACTCTATTGGAAGAGGTTCATCCCAGTCAATATTGGATTTCCATAGTTGTTGCGCTTACGGTGACCGGTGCAAGCCATCCTAGAGGGTCGTAAAGTCTTGCGATTTCTGCTAATGTTTTTCGTTTCGTTAATGGATGTTCTACGTTTGTTGAATGATCAACATTGATTTTGAATTGAAAGGTATCCGTAAGTGGGCTCCAGTGAATACCAAGAGCTTTAGTTGTTTCTTCTTTGTCTTCTCAAATTGTAGCAGTTCGTCTAAGAATTGTCGCGGTTTGATACTTCCACCATATGTCCTGGGTCTATAAACTCGTTCATGACTTTCACGTTGTCCTCTTTCTCCTGCTTGTTCGCGTGGAGTTTAGTTTCCAGCTGTCGAAGCCTAGCAATGGCTCTATTTTTAGATTCTTTCAAGTTCTGACTCCCTTTTGAATGGTATTTTAACAACATATCTTCCATCCTTATCAAGATAAAAGTATCTTGATATAATTCTTCACATTTTTGTTCGATTGGCTTCTAATGACTTCGCTTCGTAACTTCTTCAATCTCCCAGAATTGTTCAAGTTGTTTCTCGAGAGACGTTTGAACAACAAATCCATTGATTTTAGGGATCGTGTTCGTTTGTGTCGTTGTTCGACCAGAGATAAGCCAATTGAATTGTGAGTTTTGTGCTATGGGAGAATTGTAGGTTCCCCTTTTCAAGCCGTCTAAAATTATGTCTCCATAAATATCAGCTCCAATAATATGTCGATTCTGCCTGGTAAATTAAACGTTGGATGTGCGAGCAACAGCTTTTCAAACCAATGAGTTACTGCCGTCCCAGCGTCTTTAGATGGTAATAAATCTGTTAACCTTAATAGCACAAGAGCTTGTACTTTGATGAAGAAGTCCGACTCAAATTTTAGAGAAAATATTATCTCCACTCTGCTCTGAGCCACGCCCGCATTAGTTGCTGCTAGTCCGCTAACTTCTACAAACACCTTTTCTTTTCTTAAGTGCAATGTCTGTGCTACTTCTTCTGTTACTAGTGTTGCTTGCGAACCGCGATCAAAAAGTGCTCTAAATAATCGTCCATGTCCCAGGTTGTTTTTCGCCATTAAAACTGCTATGTCAAGCAATATTTTCTGATTTTGAAGACCACAATTTGATTGTATCCTAGAGTCAGCTCGGTGATATTCGGATTGTCGTCTCTCTGTGTTCTCAAAATGCAGTAAAGATTGGTGCTTATTGTTACAATGTTTGCATTAATTTGTGCTCATGCAAGTGCTTTGATTATCATAACGTAAGCAATTTGCGCAGAATTTCAATGCCCTTACTTTTTTATAGCGCTCTTTTGGCTCTAGTGGCCTTGAATTGCTTGGGTTTAGTACTAGTAGAGTCTAGAACATCCAATGCTTGATATCTCCTTGCCAAAAAGTCGTATAGCATTTGAAGCGACGGCATTTTATTTGGTTGTTCCAGACTTTGTGCAAAGAGATTTCTACTCTTAGGATCCAGAGCCTTTGTCATTAAATAAACGATGATAGGATCCCATGATGCCGTTTTGAAACCCATGTTATGTATTGCTGATAACCCTCCTTTAGTAGCATTTAGGATAGCTTTCACAGAGTTCGCCGTTAAATGATTTCTTTGATGACCCGCCTTTAGCATCTTATCGATGGGCATGGAGACGTTTTCCTTTCGTTATTGTATCTTGACTTTAATGTCTCCCATGCACAACCATAATTAGCACTCGAAATTTAAGTTGCATTGGTTCACCTTCCAAATGAGTTTTAAGGTACTCCATTCTTTCAGTGTCACTCAATGATGATTTATTGTGCATGATGGTAGAGATTGCTCCAACAATATCTTCTGTTGAAATTCTTTCGAATAGTTTTCAAAAGTCTCTTCTCGATATTACTCATAATTGCCTCTATCTTTATACGTAATTTCCTCTTGCGCTGAGTTGGTATTTGATACCCAGAGGCTTCAGAGATCTTCGCAAGCCTTTCACCATCTTCTTGAGGGACTATGCATTGGAGTAAGGTCTTAACTTCCAAGAAAAAAAGCCCCATCTTTCCGTATGTATTCCTTTCCATTTACGGTGTATCAAGAGCTGTCACTTTCTTGTTACGCTCGTGGTTTTCCCGAAATTCTCTCCAAATTTCGTTGATTTTTGCCAAACGCTCATCTTTGTAGCGCTGAGTTTTCCTCGTCGTACTTTTTGACGTTAACTCTCATTTTTTCTAGCTCATCGGCTAGAGTTTTCTGCTTTGCTATCAAGATTTGAACTTCTGCTTCATCAGTCATTATTGCGAGTTATCAAATATACGATGGTTTTAATGTATTATCTTCCAATGTTCGTAGCCTTGGTAACGCTTATTTAATTATTTATCTAATAATGTTATGTAGTCTTGGTAACGCAAATTAGGTCGACAGTTCTGTCTAAAGTGGATCGAAGGATCAATGTAACAGCAACAATTCAAAGACCCCTTACCTCTGGTGGGGGGGGGGGGGGGAAGTCAATTAATGAAACGCTCAGTTCTAGTGCTGTTAGTCGAATCAAATGAGTTCTTTTTTGTGCGAACTTAAGTACTAAAATACTGCTTACTTTACAAAATATGTACAAAACGAAAATTAGATACAATAAGCGCAGTCAGCAATATGATATTTTTTATTTTGCTGACTGGCTGGGAACACAGGTTAGTATAAAAAGATATAAGAATAAATACAGAGAACGTGTCCCAAATATTAAATTTTTCCTGTTTTGATTTTTTTTTTCTCTCTTTTGCATCATAAGCACTTATATTAAAACATGTTTTAATATCTAGAATAACTTTTAAGCTTGCAGAACTAATAAGATATTCATATCTTTAACTGTAAACAAAGCTTTTGATAAATTAATTATGAATTATCGTAATAGCTGTGATTTTATAAAGCGACTATTTACTTTATATATAAAAATGGACGCTATGATTTGATCTTAAAGTACAAACTATAAGATCAACGAAGATTCGTACTTAAGTTCAAACTTGCGCTCAAGTTGCGGCTAGACTGTCTGGCATGTTAATAAAAGAAAACACCGGCGCCGTGCATTGTGGGGCATGAACTTGTGTGACAAAATTTAATATTGAATTAGAATGTATGATAAGAAAACAAAATAAATTTACAATGGTGGGAAAATGAATGACAATCATATTTGAGTATTTAATTAACTGTACAAAGATTTTGCAAACAAATGATGGTACAATAATGAAATATAATAAGGAAGGTACAAAGGAAAAGAATAAGGTGATATGATTTATAAACATTATTCCCCGCCTTGAACAGTGTTCAAAATTCCAAGCGAATGCAGGTCATCCCTCTTTATTCTGGGCGTTGGTAGTGGTGGTGCTGCTAAACAGTCACGGTTTCGACTGTACCATTTGCTCTTCCATCAGAGATAAAGCAAGAGTGTTAATACGATTAACACACTGGTATAACCGATCGTGTAGTGGTGAATGGTATGGCTGTTTGGAACCAAGTTCTCAGCTTTCTTAATTTTAATAAAGGCATCTTTAAATGTGTCGCGAGCCGTCATCGAGTAGTATTTCGGTCAAGTTGTATGCAGGAATCAAAAATGATGTGAAGACTATGGGATCGGATAGTGGTTAAATCAACTTTGATTAAACATGTAGCTGGTAACTTTAGTACGCCAACTTTGACAAGATGCTTATGGGTAACGGTTGATTCGCCTATGACATTGACAACAAAATCTTCTCTACATACGTAGATCCTGTGCTTTGGATTAAGAAGTGGTATCCAACCAACTGGAGAAGTAGGTTGATATCACATGAGTTAGTTTCTTTGCCTTAAGATTGAATGTGTCTCGATGTAAGTTTGCGAGAACAAAAACTGCTGGAACAGAAACTAGAACGACATGAAACTTCTTCAATTCGTCGTCTGATAACAGTGGCATGCGTTAATAGATTTTTTCATTACTATACAGCTGCATACCTTAATTTAATTTACACCACCTGCAACTGCTGCCTCTCCTTGGTCACACCTTCAACCCAAACTCTTGAGGCACCCAGGCCGAACCTAGTGGTGCCTTTCTTCCCCCTTATCTTCTGAATTTCGGCTTTATCCACCACGAAGACAAGACGATAAGATAAGCTTGCATTTTTAGTTCAACAGATCCTGGTGCTATGCCGCGTCCTCCATCTGTGATGGGGATGGTTTCCAAAGGTCCATAATTTTACGGAGGTGAATTTGCCGTTCTAAGAAGGGTCTTGATTTGTGGTCCCTTCCAAGGTTTCAGAATTGTGGATATGGTCCTATTTAGGAACTCAAGAGCTTTCATATGCCTGCAACCCACGATTTTGACCCCTTTTTGCAATCCAGCTCCATTGAAGTTATATGCCTCCATATCACTTTCGTCAATGTTAGCTGCCATGGGTGCCAATACTTTGCTCTCGATCAGAAACCAGTTTTCAATGGAGATACTACCATCAGGATCTTGCAGGTCAACTATGGCTACCTGTAAGTCCTCAGTAGACGAGTCAAAGCTGAACCAGTGTTTTTCCCTTTTTGAAATGTTTCCTTTATTTTCCTCAGCCAACCTTTGCTTCTTGGGTTGTAGTCCAGAGGTGGCAGCTTCGGAATTCCTCGAGCCGCAACTTACCGAAAGTGGATCTGACATTTTAGCGACGATTTTCGGATTTTTCGCTTGTACTTTTGCTTGCCTCGCGGATGTTAGTCGTGAGGTGCCGGGTTCGAACAAGTGGTGACCCGACTCGCTGAAAGTTGATCTGCTTTTTTGCGGGCGATGAAAACCCGGAGGTGTCGGGTTTGAATCCAATTGAGATTCGACCTGCCAAAGTATGATCAGTCTTCTTATGGGCGACTTTTGGGTTGGCTGCGGTCCGTACTGTAAGCTTTGGATTCGTCGTCCCGATCACCCTTGTTTCCTTCGATTTCACTAGAAGTGCAAGCTGCTAGAACGTGGATCAATGTGTTTTGTTTTATCATAGATCGGCTGGCTGTTCTCTGCATAACGTTATTTGTTCCGATAAACGTGGCAGCGATTTCGAAAATTTTGGGGCTTATCCGACGTAAGTAGGTTTCGATCACACGAACGTGCTCATGCATCAAGCCTTTGTCCCTCTCATTAAGGGAAGCTTGATCTCTAGAATTCACCTTCTTCAGAATTCGAATGAAGGCTTTGTAGTTCTTGCGTCTGTTTACTAATTCGGAGACAGGAGAGGACTCTTAAGTGACCTCCATATTATTTTCACGCAGCAGCTGCTCTCTGTGTCTGTGTCTATTGCACTAGCTATTGGGGATATGGACTCCTCATCTGGGCTGGCTCTTTTTGCGGAGCCAAGCCGAACTGGAAAATTTTCTTGTTTTGCATGTACAACAGTTTTTATATAAATGTTTTTTAGAAATATGGCAACGATAAACAAATAAAAAAAAGTGGAAAAAAAAACATTTGTTCTTAAAAAATTATTGTTTAGTTGTATCTTTTTATTTATTCATTGAAATATTTTTTTTTTTATTTTCAGAAAATGGATAACTATATGTTTGATGGTGGACGAATCACCAAAATGGAAGTAGATTATGCTCCAATTTGCGATGAAAAAATTCCTAAGGCCATTGCCTTGGCGAAATCGAATACAGATGAGTTCCATGAGGCGATTGAGATGTTGTTGCAACTAGAAAAACAAACTCGCTTGGTAAATCATATATTATTTTTTTTTTACGACGGTGAACCGGCAAGTACCAGGCCTAAACTCCAGATCATATCGTTTTCGTGAAATTAACATTTTGCATCGCATTAGTATTATCATTTGGCCTGATCAGTTAAATCTAAGCCCTAGTTCTTTTTTATTATTGGAGGAAAATGCAAAGCTAAATCAAAAATAAGTTTATAAAGTCTCTGGCGACCATGAGGAATTGGTTCAAGGAAATTTATCGTCGCTTATATCTATTCTCATCAACCTCCCGGAACGCTCAAAAGAGGTCACGGCTAATGGAAACGTGGACAAAATCTACGATCTCGTGTTGAAATGAGAGGCTTGAAAAATTCAGTAAGGTACCGTGCCGATGGATGCCGCCTTGGCCTACCCCAGACAACCAACAGACATTGCACTAAATTGACGAGTTGCTGTCCGAAATATTTCCATTCTTGGTCCCATGCTTCTGTTTTACTAATAAATCTTGAAACTCGGTGCGGAGGAAGTTATTCGGATCAAACGCATTGGGATCTCCGGAATAAATGACTATTTTACAGAGTTAATAGGACAAAGCTGTGAAAGAGATTATGTTGAAAGATGAGTCAATATTATCCGGAAATCCTTACGTTTGATTACAAGCCTGGTACTTTTCAATCCACTCGCGTATGTCATTTGTTAATCATATTACTTTGCTTTTATTTCGTCCTCATGATTTTTTACACTATTGCTTGTTCGCAGTATCTTAAAAAGTAGGAAAATCAAATATGTTTTGCAACATTTACAGTCTAAGGATAACACCGACGAATATTAATGTTATTTGAACTTAATTCTTTGACAATTTCTGAATATTTTACAAAATAGGGCTCGTTTATTCATTAAAAAATATTCAGTTGAGTCAAACCTATCAATTTTAAAGCAACGTGAAGTACCAGACTCGTTTCGAATGAGTCTGGTTAATAAATTATTCAAACTACAATATGCATCCAGTTATCAAAATATCGTAATGTTTCATTTATATTACCAGATAAATATTTTCCCATTTTTTAGACCTGCTAAGCTAATTTCAATGTTTATTTAGAAAAACTATAGTAATTTCCCTTTTTGAAGTTTATGTTTTAAAAAACGTTTGCCTGAATCCAATAAAAAGACTTATTTAAACAATCAATGTTCAAGTTTAATTCAAATTACATGCATGCTTCATACAAAGCTGCTGAATCTGATGACCACAAAAAGGAAACTGAATTGAAAATCATGTCATTCTTCAAAAACAAAAAATTGGTTTGGGTGCGAGTAGGTCTGCCCAAACCATGAACTTCCCATCTCAAGATAAAAAAAAATGGGAAAGACTTACAGGATTCACATTTCTGAAACAATTTTCAAAGAACTTCCGTGGAAATTTGGATAAGGAAATAGAGAAAGGGGCACATCAATGTATGAAATGGCCTCAACTAAATACTGTTTTAGTCTTTTTGGTAGTCTCTATAGTTAGTAACTTACTTAGCTTAGTCAATTGGCTAAATAAACATAATATTGATGAATTTTTTGGCATAAAAATTGAACAAAAAAAAAGTTATATAAATTTGTCCGGAAACTTATGAACGGCAGTGTATATATTTATGCATACTTTTTATCTGATAAGGTAGCTGTAAACTATAATTTTAATTAATTTTGAACTTTTTTTTTGGAAAACTAAATTGGTTTTAATTGAAGAAGCGAAAATGTCCCTTTTTTTGACAGTGTTTTCGTCATAAAATTCAAACCACCCAGTGAAATTTAATTTCAGGTGATCTTTATGCACACACGCTTTGAATGAAACCAATTTGGCTTCGATAGCTTGATTTGTTTCGAGTTAGGCTGTACGAAAGAATCCGCACTAACGCACGTACACATACACACAGACATTTTTCTAAAAATAATGGAATCCGACCGCCAAACGTGGAGAAATGTAAAATTTTGAATTTCGAAAATCGGACCGATTACAGGAACTTCCTGAGGAGAAGTTAAAAGATGCAATTATTTCTAATTTCACCAGTCTTCCAGACAAAATGCAGAGTCTTTCTAACAGAAAATTATTTACTTAAAATAATTTTGATTTTTATGTTTATTAAGTCACTAAAAATAGTACTACAAATGAGTATACAAATATACTACCAAGAAATGTGTGGTGAAATAATTTTTCAGATTTTCCCATAAAAAGGACTGCCATATATCACGGTTTAACAGAAGAGTCTAGGGAGAAAATAGAACATTAAAAAAGACCTTTATTATACAGCTAGCATATTAACAATAAGTTCATTTTTTACATAGGTGGATTAAGATTAAAAGTATATCTCCATGGTTGAAAAGGAATGTTTTCGAGGAAAGAAAGAAAATAACCTCAAGGAAAAGAATTTCTTATTTTTGATGAAATGAGCCATCAATATTGAAGATTTTGTTGATAACAAAAGAAATCAAAAGTACAATATATGCGCTTAGTCCGCATGTGATTCGCAGTGCATGTGGAAATTTTAAGCAAGTCTTTAATCATGTCGTTTGTCCAAGTAATAAACCTTTAAAACAACTTGGCATTAAGCGCGTTGTTTTGTAAACGTTCATACGATAGGACAAAAAAACGACTATCGGCGTTTAGATAATATGCTAAGGTAGATTATCAATATGAATAGATCTAATTAGCGATTTTCAAATTAACAAATACATTTTCAAATTTCATGCATGCGCGCCATCTATGTTCGCATAGAAATACTATCTATCGGCGTCAGTGAGTTATCATGGACATTATGGGCGATAAGTCCGTAACGTATACGCAATTCGTTTTTGTTCTATTTAACACGCAAAGCTTTTGACTGATCGCGCATAGATTTACAAAAAAACACGGCAATTGAAGTCTGTATTGCTATATGTACAGAGCTAAAACTAAATGTTAGAGCTATTTGCTGTGATCAAGGATCTACAAACCGTAGTTCTTTAAGTAAATCTTGATCTTGACGAACAAAACTATGGCTTTATTTACAAAGAGAAATCCATATTTGGAATGTACGATATTCCTCATCTTATCAAGAGAATTCGGAACAACCTACTAAAGTACAATTTGTACACATCTGACGGTATTGTAAGTTGGAAGGTAATTGAACACTTTTATAATACAGAGAAAAGCCATATTATCAAACTATGTCCAAAACTGACCGAGCACATTGACCCTACTGAGTTTAAAAAAATGAACGTAAAGTCGGCTGCATAAGTTCTTTGCCGATCTGTAGCTTGTGGAATTGAATCCTTAATCGAACTTAATAAATTTCCAAAAAATCAGCGCCTTTATAGAATGATTTGATATTTATGTAAAACATGAAACTTTAAGTACTAAATGTAAACCCGATTAACGCAAGAAATAGATTATTTTGCCCTAAAGGTTAAGACTTTGCAATTGAAAGCGATTTAAGAATAAGAGACACATTATTCATAGATTAAAAAGATTTTTATTATATTTCCGTAAATAACTTAAGTCAAGCTTCGTTAGAACTCTTATATGGAAAATAAGAGCGATGAAGCGGTAATCCAAGTGTTTCCGATTTTCGCTCCACAACAGGGTTAAAAGTCTTTCCTGTCCTTCTCGAGAAATCATGAACCATACCTATTCTTCTGTTCTCATCGCTTTGTTTAAATAAACACAAATAATAAAATAAAGATGATTCAGGAACTCCAATATTTAGCTTTATTGCTATAAAAATTTGTTATTTTTTTTTAAATATTAAGATAAGTAAATCTCGTTAAATGCATCTGAAAATGTAAGTAATTAAAAAATAACAAATCACAAGTAAGACAAAATTATGCAAACTTGCCTAGTTCTTTGATGGGAACCCTTTTTGGGTAGTAACGGAAGAACACATTTTGTTTACCGAAGATGTGAGGTGAGTGAGGTGAGGAGGCACTCTTCTGTAGGTATTTTATACCATTCTTTTTTGATTATTTCCCACAACTCGTTCAAGGGCATGACACGCTTCTTCACAATTGTCCACAAATTCTGTATTGGGTCGTGATCTGCGCTCTAAGGGCGCCAATCCATTATTATTATTATTGCATCACAGAAAGCGCAACCATGGCCATGCGGGCCTGTTACCGGTTCTACGTTAGGGTTTGGGGTGTCAAACATCATGATAATCAGACCTACTATAACCTACGCAACCATAATTTGGTGGCACAAAACATTATAAATAACAACTTGTAATAAGGAAGAAACAGTTCAACGTGTGGCTTGTATGGACATGAGCACTGGATGTTGTCATAGGGCTGTCTCCTCTTGGCTTTTTCATTAGGAAAACAGCCGCCAGAAATACCCTTAAAATACAGCTGGCAATGAAATACAAACCAGGTGACCAGACGGTACACTTGAGAATACTCAATTTCATCTCGGGACTCGATCCCAGATTGTATGAAGGCAACATACTGCGTTGGGCGACTCTTTGAGGTCTATCGATATCCACGTTTTTTTGTAATTATGGCCGTGCCTTCATAAAGTTTCTTCAACGATGAGTTATTAATTGATGTAAAGTTGTCAAGGGTAGTATATGCCGATTCAAAACTATCGGTTAACACATCCAGTGTTTTTTGTTTTGTTTTGAAAAGCCGACGAAGTTCCGATAAAACTTCCGCGATAGAAGCAGCAAGTTCAAATATTTTCTGGTTTCTACATTGAATAGGCAGCATTAAATTCGACAATCAGATTGTTTTACACTCATCGCAGATGAAGGTTAATAGATTGACGAATTATGTTACACGCTGACAGTTAGGTCACTGGAAAACAGTATAAAAGGCAGTGAAGCTTATTTGGGAATACAAAATGTTAGCACTCGGTGAAAATCATGACTGCGACACTATTAGTATTACTGCAACAGACGGGAAATTTAAGGAAATTAATTTTGTGGAAATGGGGGCGAGTTAAAAACACACTACATTTTTTTCTAAGAAAGGAGGAGGAGTTAAGTATTGTCTTTTTATACCAAACCGCCTCGCGAATATTCTCAACTTGACTTTGTACGAATGTACACAAACAAACACAATACAACACTAAATAGCCAAATAATAAAACAGCAAAATAACAAAAAAAAAAAAATAAAAATAAATAAATCATATCGCCATCCTCCCCCTTTCACATTTACTGCTTCAATTTCTTTTGTTTCTTTTTTTTTCTTGTTTACTTTTACCCGAGCCTGCTGGTTGCCCATGGTCACTGCTTGTGCTATGTATGCAAAAACAAAGCACAGCAGTGACCATGCCCAGGTAACATCTAATGAATAGCGGGCTGTGTAACTGATCGGTGTCGTTGGATTCTCGCTGCACTTTGTTGTATGGGCATAACACCTACAACAACTTTGTTGTGGGAATCCAGCAAAGCCTACACGTCACAGCTAAGCTTAGTAGCGTTAGTGTTCGTTTTCTTTTGAATTTTTTTCTTTTTGTAATGAGTGAGAAATTTCGAGTAGACGTGTGAAACATTCGCGGCTTACGATCGAAATTTCTTTGCTATGTACGCCCACGTCTGTAAATACAGGCCAGCTGTTTTGGGACTTTGTGAAACCCAAGTAAGTGCAGAGTCCGAATTTTCGGATTTGAATCTTCCTGGTTATAGCTTAGTGCCATTATCCTTTTATCATCGCGGTCTCGCCACTTATATCCGTATTGATGTCGCCTACCAAATCTTACCACAATATGGTCCCTGTTCCAATCCGGAATTTAATTTTATGTGGTTAAAGCTCACCGTTCGTAGGCAAATTATTCACTACTGTTTAATTTAAAGAAGCCCCAACTTAGGCAGCAATTCTACCTTTAATGAGTTTGATGCGCTGTCGGACTCCATCTTAAGAATTGGTTCCCGTTATCCTCGTACTGAAATCGTTATTACGGGCGATTTCAATATACACAATTCTGGTTAGCTTTGACATTCTGGACAGACAACACCCGAAGGAGGGTACGTCGAGAATTTCGCTGCGGTAAATAATTTAACCCAGCTTGTAAACGAGCCCACACGGATTCCAGACATTGACGGTCGTGCCGCCAACACACTCGACTTGTTTCTCACCTCCCACCTTGATAAATACACCTTAGACGTATTGTCGCCTCTAGGCTCGTCGGACCACTGTGTCATATCGGCTTACTTCTCTTACCACAACCCAACAGTTAAAGAACTAGTTCCTAGTACGAGAAAGCCAATTGGGACGGCCTTAACGATTTCTTTAGGAAATTTAACTGGTCCCTATGCTTCCTCAATAGCGACGTGGATGCCGTCGCCGATATGGTCACCAATATTGTTCTTCTTGCTATGAGAAACTTCATCCCTCACAGGGTGAAAGTAATCAAGTCAAAGGCTAACGCGTGGTACGACTCGAGCTGTAAAGAAGTTATCAGGTTGAGGGAGTTAAGTTTTCGGAATTACAAAACCGATCCATCTGAGGAAACCCGAAAAAGGTATAAACAAGCTCGAAATGACTGCAATGCTTAAATCCGATGTGCAAAATTTACCCACGAACGAAATCTGAGACAAAAAGTGTTACAATGTCCCAAGGGTAGCAAGAGGTTTTGGACGTTCGTGAAGAATGTAAAAAATTGTGTCTCATCTTCCATCCCAACACTTGTTTACAATGGCACCCCAGCTGTCAGCTCTGTGGACAAAGCAAATCTTCTCGCGGCCCATTTTGCCGCCAGCTCAACATTTCAAGAGCTTGCCTTGCCGCCTCCTGTACTCGAGCGCGTCAATTTTTCCATGGACGGATCTATTTCCGCACTCGTACAGTAGCAAGAGTACTCAAAGATCTTAACATCCATAAATCCGCTGGTCCAGATGGTATTCCCTCCATTTTTCTGAAGAGGTATTCCTTCACGTTGGCAAAACCATTGCGTAAGCTTTTTCATCTGTCCTACTCTTCTGGTTCCTTCCCGAGTAGATGGAAAACAGCATTTGTCCAACCTGTCCCTAAGAAAGGCGAATCTTCTTCTCCCTCCAACTATCGACCCATTGCACTTAAGTCCCTGTTTTCCAAGGTCATGGAAACGCTGATAAACCGTCAGCTAATGAAATATCTCGAAACGCGAAAACTCCTCAATGACCGGCAGTACGGTTTTCATAGCAAAAGATCCACTGGTGATTCGATGGTATATTTCACCGAAAAGTGGAACAACTCTCTACATCTTTCTGGTGAAAGCAAGATTGTTGCGCTTGATAGTTCTTAAGCATTTGACAGAGTTTTGCACCAGGCTCTTTTGTCGAAAATGCGTGCATTTCGAAACGACAAATCTCTTATTCAATGGATTAGAAACTTTCTTTTGAGCCGTTCAATTAAAGTTGTATTGGACGGTGCCAAGTCTGATATCCACCATATAAATGCTGGTGTTCCCCAGGGCTCCGTTTTGTCATCGACTCTCTTTTTAATTTTCATTAACGATCTTCTGTCTGCTAAATCTAATCCAATAAACTTATTCGCTGATTATAGTACTCTCAGTTTTTCATATTCGTTTTCAAATTCACGTACCTCATCTTCGGCCGTGGAAATGGAACGGCAGTGTATGATTAACTCATTTAATTCCGATATTAACACCATACTATCATGGGGCTCTACGAACAGAGTGGAATTTAATGCCTCCAAAACTCAATGCTGTCTTCTGTCACTTAAGCGAAACGCAAACCCTCGACCATTATCCATGAATGGCGCATGCATTGCCGAAGCCGAAAAACTTTCAGTACTTGGTATGTGTATCAATAACAACCTCGGTTGGAATGATCACATAACCGTTATCGCCAAAAATGCCGCGAAATGTTTAGGTTTCCTGAAGCGGTGCAAGAAATACTTTACCCCATCTGATCTGGCTGTCATATATAAAGCGTACATTCGCCCCAAACTGGAACACAACTCCCATTTACGGGCAGGCGCTCCAAAGACCATCTTGAGCCTGCTTGATAGAATTCAAAATCTAGCGATAAAACTCATAGGGGACAAAAATGTTACAAAGTCAATTGACTCTCTTCACCACCGTCGTCACGTCTCCTGTCTAACCATGTTTTATCGCTTCTACCATAAGCAGTGCTCTAGCGAATTAGCCAGCTGCATTCCACCCTCCTATCACTTTCACCGTAACACCCGTCTCGCCAGGAACGCTTATCAGTTCACCCTCAAGCCCAACTTCGGTCGTACAGTCAAGTATAGAGACTCGTTTATTAGCCGCACAACACGAATGTGGAACGCTCTACCACGCTCGGTATTTCCCACTCATTAAATCTGCAGAAATTCAAAAACAATGTGCATCAGTACTTATCCCTATTTCCTCCCTGATCCCTTCCACTCGCGTTATGTATTTACATTTTAAGGGTAGTCATAATGCCTTGTACGCGTGTGTTCTTATAAAAAAAAAACAAAAAAAAAAAAAAATTATTACTGCTTATCCGATGCAGTGTACTCTGTTGACCGATTCCACCAGAAATATCGACTGTGGTATATTTCCATAGGTCTTTAAAGAGTTGACAGCGAAGTTAATCCGTATGCATCTTGATCGTCAATCATTACATTATCTTCTTCAATCAGAACTTATAGGTGTTATGCGGCTACGAAAAAAAATTCCATTTTAGTTCACAGATATGAAAGTAACTTTGTAGTTTTTTTGAATTACAGTCATCAACAATTTTTAATTGGTGTTCGCACTTAATCACATTATACATGGGGCTCCACAATTAACGATTCTCGGCCCGATTTTCTTTTGTACGTTTATTCATTACCTTTTGTTCGCAAACATGTGATCTACAACTTATATATTGAATACATACAAATGTGATTATCTTGCCCGTTAACAACACCAACCAGCTTACAGATAATCTCAATAATGTCTTATCGGCAGTTATTATAAATTATACTTTTGCATTGCATTGCAGATTCAAAAATTTACTTTTGAAAATAAATTGAAAAGCCTTGGGTTAATACTCAATCTTCATTCTTCATGCTATGATCTCATAGGCTGTGTCGGCCGAATATATTCCATTCTTACTCGTCGCAAACTCGTGACATCTTTGATTGTTCCTATTACTACCTATGGTAAAGTAGTTTACAGCGATACATGAATAGATTAAGAATGTATGACATAATTCTTAACTATCTAATAGTGTCCTGGGGTGCTCTCCTACTAAAATAGCTTTAAATTCGTAATTTCATATTTTTGCACACTAGCACTTAAACTTGGACGGTTCTGTTAATTGTATCGTAAATTCTATCTTTTACCTGATCACATAGAAACTTTGGATCCAATTTTCTTTTGTTGAAATATTAAGATTGTTTCACATAATTTTACCCTCATGAGCTATTTCTGTGGAATTCTCTTCTTCTCCACATCAAGAGATTAAGAAATTCAGCCAACTTCAACTAAACTGGTATTGTTGTGATTCCTTTTGTCAACCAATCCATCATTGTTCGTTGTCATTAAATGTATCTCATTTACAGGAATTAAACAAATGGGAACGTGTGTTAAATATCGTATATTAAACAGTAACGTTCCTTATAAATTTCGTTTTCAAATTGTTATATTTATTTTTTTTCTAGGGTGCGGACATGGCATCGTGCTCCCGAGTTTTGGTAGCAATATGCGAAATTTGCTACAATGCTGGAAACTGGAACGCTTTGAATGAATTCATTATTCTCTTAGCTCGGAGAAGGTCGCAGCTCAAACAAGCTGTTAGCAAGATGATACAGGTTTGCTGTAGTTATGTCGATAAAACGCCAAACAAATCGGTAAAGCTCAAACTGATAAACACATTGCGTATGGTAACTGAAGGAAAGATATATGTCGAGATAGAAAGAGCAAGGCTAACGAAAATACTTGCTGACATCAAAGAAGCCGATGGTGATATTGTTGGCGCAGCAACTGTTATGGAAGAGCTACAAGTCGAAACTTATGGAACTATGGATAAGAGGGAGAAGGTAATTTAATTATCTGTTGAATGAAATGATATTATAGTTTTCATAAACAGATAATAATTTCGTTTTTAATCCATAAAGAAAGCAAAAAAACAATTCAAATTAAACGCAGATCTATAAATTGGAAACGTAAAATACAAGCACTTGCATCACGATATTACTTCAATGTGCAACCCAATAGGTTACCTGCAGTAAACGACTTCAGAGTACGTTGTTTTTGAGAGAATAAGTGTATGTATAACTCTTTGGCCAGGTAACGTTGTTTTATCAAAACATGTTCCAAGGGATTAAAGATGACAGAAATATTACAATCGCAAACATTATGAAAACTTTACGTTAACAGTAGAAACTGAGGAGATAGGCGAAGGAGAGGGTTGATAGATTAAGTTATCAAATATCAAGGCATTGAGTAAAAGAGGTACAATAGATCTATGGTCGACTTATAAGAAATTATATTTCACATTAAATGAAGTGTGCGATATCTTTATTATTAGGTCTTGGCAAACAAAACTTAAGCTGCCCAAATAACATCGATCGAAATGAAGTAAGCAGCGTGTTCTTATCGCTTCCACATTGCTTCTGTTCACTTTCTCCACCTAATGCCCACTTAGCAGTTGCTGGATATGCTGCTTAAATACATCTTCTATTCTCTGTGCTGTGATGACTAGGTTTCCTTCACCGTTTCGAAGAGCCTGGTTCCGGTCTTGAAGTTAGCTTTTTTCTTTTTACGCAGGATTTTCTTCTCCTCGTCACTCGCTGCCCTTATTTTGCGCTGTATCGCGCTCGCATGTGTGTATATTCTGACACCTTTTACCATCGTACGAATTCATCATCATACCCAGGGTTCTTGTGGTGGTGGCCTATGGTTGTTTCAGCTAAATCCTGTAGTTTCGCGGTAGCGGTTAAAAAAAATTGTTGACTTTGGTGGATGGTGAATGCAAAGTGGAGCTTCTCTCGCATACGCGCTCTCTCTAGGCTCTGGCTACTCCAGGTGTGCTAAGGCCTTGCTTGTTCTGTGTGGTTCGCAAATTCTCGAGTTCTCGAGCTGCAACAAGCAAATGGTCAGGGTCGACGTTTGCTCTGAAAGTTTGTACGTTCAGGACATTTAGCACCTGGTAGATTTGGTTGGTGGTTCGACATTCTGGAGAACTCCAGGTTGCTGTGTGGATTTATAGTCTTGGAAACCTAGTTCTTCTAATCACTATGTAGCGTGCTGCCGCAAAATCGATGAGCCGGAAGCCGTTATCTGTTGTCGTGTCGTGGAGACTGTGCTTTGCGAGTAATCCGCCAAGGATTTTCTCCTTACCGGTTTTGGCATGAGTATGTTACCGGTTTTGGAGTATGATTTCGAGATAATACTTTGGACAGGTTTCATAGGTTTTGTCCGAGAGGTCACAAAACTCCTCCTTTATAGAGTCAACTTCGGCGGTTAGCGGCGTGAGAACATATTATGCTGATGTTTTAGAATGTTGCCTTGAAGCGGATCACAGCCAGGCGATCGCTGACCACCTTAAACTCATTCTCCATTGAGCGAAACCGATTTCCGACGACCAATCTGGGTAAAAACATCTGGGTTCAAGTCGATTGCATTTACACTGACTTCAGTAAGGCATTTGATAAGCTTTCCCATAAGCTAATAGCTTTTAAAATGAAAGCCCTTGGATTCCCTGCATCCTCTGTGGAATGGATTTGCTCGTATCTTGACGGACGAACCTATCAAGTCTTGTTTTGGGGATCAACCTCTAAATCAATTTACGCTACCTCAGGTGTCCCTCAGGGTAGCCACCTAGGTCCTCTGTTATTCATTATATCTATTAACGATGTTGTTAGTGTGCTCAAGAACTCTAGAGTTCTAATTTATACCGACGACATAAAAATATTTAACGGAATTAACAATCTTTCAGACTGTTGGGCTCTACAGGATGACCTTAATTCTTTCGCAAAATGGTGCTCCAAGAAAAGCCTATCATTAAACATCTCTAAATGTTTAAACATGTCCTTTTCTAGAAAACGTAATCCTCTGACCTATACGTACACCTTAAATAGTTCTGCGCTGGTCAAAGTAAACCTGACAAGGGACTTGAGTGTACAATTCGCTCAAAATCTTGACTTCTCAACTCATATTGAGCAAATTGTCAACAAAAGTAACTCCCTCCTCGGTTTCATTAAGCGCTAGAGTAAAGAATTTAAATGTCCATTAATAACAAGAACCCTGTACACAACATTTGTCAGGCCACATCTTGAATACGCTTCCAATGTGTGGTCACCGTATTACCTGACACATATTGACCGTATCGAGTCTGTACAACGCAAATTTGTTCGTTTCGCACTTCGACATTTAACCTTATAAGGACCGTCTTCTTCTTATCGGCCTTGATTCTTTGCAAAAACGTCGCGAAGTCTGTGATATTGTGTTTTTGCATCAGCTTATAGCCGGTAATATTGACTCATCAGCACTTCTTACCCTAGTTAATTTTAGTGTTAAGTCATTTAGTTCCCGATCAACTACCATTTTTGACATTAAATACCACTGTACGAACTACGGCTGCAATGAACCACTAACGAGGATGTCAATACAAGCTAATACTAACTGTCACATGTTCGATGTTGTTTCTAGTAAACTGACACTCAAGCGTAAACTTTTTGGACGTATCTATTCTAAACATGCATGTCATTTGAAGTTACTAACCAATAATATTTTTGCATTTCTTTTTTAAGTGTATTTGTGTAGGGTGTTAGGCTATCCCTGTTATAATTATGTTTACTAACACCACGCTAAGTGATGACTGTGACAAGATGGGTATTACTCTATGCGTAACACTGTCACTTACAAAGCTTGTTTTATAAGCAGTACTGATAGCGTTAACAAGCTTATCACAATATATGATAGTTCGTATTGAATTTAAATGAACTTAAACCCAGCATTCATCACCTAACATTAATCTTTACGTTTGTGCAATGTTAATTCAACTTACCTAGTTTCAATTGATTACATTTTAATTTACGTTTGTTGTCGCTCAAGTACATTGTTTTATTGTGAAAGCGTATTAATGTATTTAATACTTATGTATTAAGTAAAATTAGTACAATTAATATCTAGTAAACCGTAACTAGAGCATCCAACCATCCGACTCTTTTTTAATCTTCATAAATGGTCTCCTGTCTGCTACATCTTATCAACATTCATTCGCCGACGTCAATACCCTCAGTTTTTCATGTTCAAATTCACGTCCCCCTTCTTCGGCCGCGGAAATGGAACGACAGTATATATTTAACGCATAAAATTCCGATATTAAAAGCATATTATCATAAGGATCTGTGAAGAGAATGGAATTCAATGCCCGCAAAACACAATGCTGTCTACTGTCGCTTGAGCGAAATACCTACCTTCAGCCAGTATCCAAGAATGGGACAAATATCGTTGTAGCTGAATAATTTTAGGTAGCGACTTTTTCTGAATGACTTCCGTTTTCTTACGGTATAGAATTAGGGTCATTTGAGTGTTTGAAGTGATACGTGGTGGTGGAAAATTGAAAATTTCAAAAATAGGCTAGATTAAAATTGAATGAAGACCAGAACAGTCGAATAATTGCACTATTTGAAATGGGGAAGTTGACTGTTACTGAAATTAGTAAAGAAGTTGGATGCAACAAGCCGACTGTGAGCAGGTTACTAAACAAAACAAAAAATAACGGGCACAGTTGAACGGAAAAAAGGGTCAGGATAAATTCGCAAGACATCTGGGCGGGTGATCGAGTTTTACATCTACTGTCAATGACGAACAGATTTGCAACAGCGACACAAATTAAAACAGAGTTCGAGGAGTAAAGCAGAACTGAAATTGGTGTACAATGCGTCCAAGCCTTCGAGAATTCCGCCTTATGGCTGAATGTCCCGCAAAACACCCATGTTGACATCGAAGATGATGAAATCTCGGCTAGTTTGTGCAAAATAGTACCAAAATTAGACAGAAATTGATCGGAAAAAAGCTGTATTCTCCGATGAGAGCAAATTCAGCATATACATACGTATCAGTTGTAATCCAATACGTGCAGCGAAGAACTGGAGACCGCTGCACTAAAAATTGGCTTCAGCAAATGATGAAGCATTCGGCCGGCCAAATGGGGTGTTTTTCTTAATACACAGTAGGAGATTTATGCTTGTATGCCTGTCACAGAGACCGGTGATATGATTTTTCAAGACGACTCAGCTCCGTCACAACTTTCCAAACTGGAAAGCCACTTTCTTGGTGCACTTCTGCTATACTACCTTATTAATTATACTAAACGAAATAAAACAAATCTCTGGCACATTATGGCATTGAAAATCAAGGGTAAAATGCCTGCCTCTGTCAAAATACTAAAAGACCCGCGAACATCTTCACAGTTTAATGAATTCAATGTCAAAGCGAATTCATGACGTCATAAAAAATAAAGGAGGCGCTACAAATTATTAATAGGTGTGCGAAGGATTCGATCAACTTGGCTTTCACCTCTTTAGGCAGAAACTTCGTGGTTAGGCTTAAACAACGAAAGATGCCATAAATCTTGACAACAACGCGGTTTATATGAACATCCCAAGTCAAGTACTGATTGAAATAAACACCGAGGTTCTTGAACGAGCTAACGAACTCGATTGCTGTGTTGTTTATAACGAGATGAGGAGAAATCTTTTCTACACCTCCATGTATATGCATAGCTTTGATTTTAGATGATTTAAGACTTATAGCTTACTATAAGTTTGTTTTGTTTGTTTTAATCACAAATATATGGAGATCAAATCTGCGTTAAAATCAGCAAACGTCATCAATTGATCAGTTTTTGCTACCTCTTTGTATATCTGAAAATCATCCCCATATATATGGTGTTGGCAAAAATAGATGGATTTGGAGATATCGTTGATAAACAACGTTAACAACAGAGGACCTAATACAGACCCTTGAGGTACGCTCGCAAATATAGATAAAATTTTGAGTTCTGATTATTGTGGTACACGACTTGGGTTCGGTCGCAAAGATACCATAGGATGCAATGAGTTTCCAAGCTGAGTCTTTGAAAGCAAACTGTTTTTTTAATTTGTGCAGCAGTATATGGTGGTTTACCTTATCAAATGCTTTCGAAAAGTCCAAAAATATAATACAGTGACATGATACCTTTATCAATACTAGAACGAATGTCGTCAGTGACTTTCAACAAGATCGTAGTACAGTTGTGTATAGCTCTAAACCCTGATTAGTGTTCCTCAAGAAATAATTGGATCTGTTTACTTATGATTGTCTCAAATACTTCACTGAGGTACGGAAGAATTTCAAGTGGTTTAATTTCGACATTACTACGGGATGATGTTTTAGGAACAAGTTGAACTTTTGCGTTTTTCCACCCATGAGGATAAATTCTGGTAGTAATTATGGAATTGAAAATCTGTGTGATGTGCTAGTTAATGACAGGCAAAAGGAATTGGGTGAGACTTTGATGGATATCGCCAAGTTTTACGGCTTTTGACTTTGCAGATAGTATTGCTTCGCCTTCGCAAACTTCATCAATACATTGCAACGAAAATGTTCTCGGTATATAAGACAAGTTGCCATGAGAGCCAGTAAAATTAACGGGGAGACTGTAGACATATGACTGAAGAGTCATCTTTGTCAATTGAATATGTTATTGTGCTTCGTGCTGCCACATCCACATTAAGAAAAATATCGCACTAATCGTTTTTTTATACGAGCTTTTCCTAAGCATATATAGGTAGTCTTAAAAGAAAATAAACCTTATATATAAATCAATTGTTTGAATACAATTATTTTTGCAAATGAAATACAAATGCTCATGTTTTATGAATAAATTCAGAATAAGGTTGCTATCTATTGCAAAGGAAAAGTTCTCATTTCTACGATTTATTGCGAATCCCAATTTGCTGGGTCTCTGTACCTGCAGCAAATAGTTCTGTGTGCAGTTTTATTGGGTACATGTTGGTGAACAATTATTGCAAAAAACTAATTGGTTCTCTGAGACATTAGACATGAGACATGAGATTTCGTAGTTTTTCTATACGTGTGAGGAATTTCCAATTTTCACTTGATTGTAGTGGTGAATGTGATTCTTTGTCAGTTTTTGTTTTCGCTTATGAGTGCAATACAAGTTATCGCGTTGGGTTCGCGGTTAGATAAAAAAAAACAATGAAACACGGTTTAACTTGGACTTCAACTGAACAATGACTTTATTTTCCATTTCGTTTTTATAGCTTAAATCTACTTACATAGCAATCTTATGTTTAGCAATATATTTCTTAGAACTATAAACAATTAACAATATTTATGATGGTCAGCACATTGGAAATATTGAGTGTGACCCAATTAATAATTAATTGCCAAATCTTTCAAGTCAGCAATATGTTAGGTGAAGGAACGATTAATCGAATACTTACAAGGTAAGCGATTCTTTGGGGAAGGGAAAATGACATTGGAATGGTACGTGAACTTGGTGTGTTAACTCCCCCCTTCCTAAGCATCTACGTCCCGTGGATCAAAAGTTAAGTTTTACAGGATCGAAATGCGGAATCGTAAATGGGATTTGTAAGTGCTTGTTGGAGTGCTTACACCTTACCCACAAAAGTATTGCGATATTAAGCGAGAGTCCTATTAACAGAATCGTTATATCAGAACCCATGGACAGTATATTATTAGGTGAAAAGTGGGACAGCTTTTTTTACATTGTCCAAATGTATTATTATTATTATTATAATTTATTAACATACAATTATAAATATATATGTAAACATATAATAGCGAGCGCTAGCTACGGTGGCTTTCGGCTCTATGGTGACTTAAGATTTTTAATACCTTAACAGCATTTTGTTTTAGGTTGCTTATAATTAGCTTAGCTTACTTATAGTATTTATTTATATATCTAGTCTTAAACTTTGAATAAATTTGTACGTTTGGATAATGTTGTCATGATTAGGGTTACTGAGGATTTCGTAGACTGATGTGTTTGCAGGCAGTAGACGGTTTGCGGCTGTGAAGGATGGGTATATGCCTATGCCTAAAACATGGTTTATGTCGATGTTGGCGTTGCATGTCTGGCACAGGGGAGGGCTTTCACCCTTTAGGAGATGCTGATGTGTAGCAGATGTATGTCCCGGACGTAATCTTACAAAAATCGTGTTTTTTAATTTGGATGAAGTAAGTGGGTATGATGGTTTAGTTTTTGTCGTATTTATAGACGAGTAATGATGTTGGTAGTTGTTCCACTCGAGTAGTTCCTTAGATTTGAGCTTGAGGTTGGCAATCCTAAGTAGGTCCAATTTTGTATAGGTGTCGAGCTTGTAAACAGGAGAACTATGCGCGAGATTGGCAGCGAAATCAGCGTGTTTATTGCCTTGAATCCCTACGTGACTGGGGACCCACATGAGCTTCACTTTTTCGGATCTTTTTATGAGACAGTCTCTGATTTTGCTTATAATGATTGTGTTGTGGTTCGGGTTCATGATGGCCCTTAAGACTGATAGGCTGTCTGTACAAACGACGAATTTGCTGTGTATTTTTTCTATTAATGTTAGAGTTGTTAATAAAGATACGGCTTCGGCGGTAAAAATGGATACATCTGTTGGTAAAATGCCTATGCTTATTATGACACCGTTTTCGTGTGTGGAGGCAAAGGATGTGCTTAGTTCGGTTTTGGATCCGTCTGTGAAAACAAACCTCCACTTACTAGCTTTCAGTTTGGAGGCGATGATCACGAATAATCGGCGAAAAATATCACATTTCTTTTTTTAATGAGTGATAGGTCTACAATCAGCGATGACGGTTTTATAAACCATGGCGGATATGAGCAATTGAAGGCAATAATTCGCTTAATAGGTAGCTCAAAGTGCTTAGCAGTATCGACAGCAAGATATAAGACTGATGGTAAGCGCTTAATGGATTTTGCGTTTAAGACGGAAAGGTAGTCCTTGTCAATAGTTGAGCCGTTAGAGTATGCTAGCTTTATATATAATCTTGCTCTGGATGCAGTGATACGCTCCTCGAGAGAAGGGAGTCCAGCTTCGACCAATATGTTTTTTATGGGACTAGTGGGGAAAGCATTGATACTTCTTCGCGCTGCTTGATGATATGGTGCCTTTATGATATTTAGTGTGGATTTCGGACAGTTTGCATAAACTAGTAACCCGTAGTCGATTTTGCTTAATACTAAACATCTAGATATCCTACAGAGGGTGTTAATATGCGAATTACATTTTTTACTTGCTAAATAATTAACTATGCCGGCTCTCTTAGTGAGGCTTTTGCGAAGTTCAGAACAGTGAGGTTTCCAGTTATATTTTTTGTTAAATACTAAGCCTAGTATTCTTAAATTCTCAACATTCTCAATATTAATATTGTTTAAACTAAGGGACAAACCACAACATGAAGTTTTACGACAAATGTGCAGTGATTTGCATTTTTCTAGTGAGAGCTTGGCACCTGATCGGGTTGACCAGTATTGTATATCTTTCACAACGCTGGATATTATTTTTTTTTGTTTACCTAGACCGCTGGTTTTACACAAGATGTAAACATCATCCGCATAAATACAGTGATCTAGAAGTTTGTGTCTGGCAATAATATTACTCAGATCATCAAAAGCTATTATAAATAGAACTACTGATAATAGGGAGCCTTGCGGAATGCCGTTAACAAGTGGAAAAGATGTTGAATAGCAGTTATTTGTTTTAATACAAATTTGTCTGTTACTGAGGAATGATTTTACGAAGTTGTATATTTTTGGGCCAATGCCCCAAGTTTTGAGTTTAGATAAAACCAAATGTATACCTATCCTATCAAAAGCCCTTTGAAAATCAAGAGAGAGAATTGTGACGTGATTACGAGATGACAATGCATTGGAGATGTAGTGGTCAAGGTGAAGTAGAGCATCCGCACAACTTTTACGTTGTCTAAAAGCGACTTGGTTAGGGCTTATTAGTTGTTTGGTTTCAATGAACCAAAGCAATCTTTTAGCCACTATCTTTTCAAGTAACTTGGACATGCAGGGAATAAGCGATATGGGGCGATAACCATTTACATCACTGATGTTCTTGTTAGGTTTAGGTAGGGGAATTATTATTGCGAGCTTCCAGCTTTGAGGGATTACGCCTTCATCGAGAATTTTATTATATAAATCCATTAGTCTATGACTTACTACGCATGGGAGATTTTTCAGCATAGGGTAAGATACTCTGTCTCTACTAGGTGTTTTACCTTTGAGTTTCATTAAGCAGCACTCCAATTCCAGATTTGTTATAGCTTTTTCTATATATCTGGCTGACTCTGAGATTGATGTAAATTGGGAAGTAGCATTTAGAGTTTTGTCTTTGTTTGTTTTGAATGTTTCTGAGAAGTGTACATCTTTCGATAGGTTCGACCAAGTACGCGCAAATATGTTGCAGATGTCTTGGGGTGCAGATGTTGGACCTGCGGGTGTGGAAATACATTTGATGCGCTGTAGAGTGTAGTTACCAGTCAGACTTCGGATGTTATGCCAAATTGTGGAGGGTGAGGAATTTGGATTTAGAGATGAAGTGAAATTGTTTAAGGACTTTTCTTTGTTGATTTTTGCTTCCCTACGAAATTTGGCGTTCGTTTTTTATATGCTATAAGGTTATCTTGATTAGGATATTTTCTAAACTTACGCCTTGCATTTATTTTCTCGCATCGAAGTGCCTTTAGGACTGGGCTCCACCAGGGCACATTTCGTTTTGGGGTTTTTGTCGAGCTTTCAGGTATTGACTTGTTCGCAGCTACACGAATAGCTTTGAGGAACAGAGCTGCCTCTTTATTAATGTTTGGTGAAGGATTTTTATCTGATAAGTAAGCTAGCATGGCCTTTTTAAACAAAGGCCAATTAGCGTAATCAGTTTTGAATTTATGACTATAGTGGAAACTATAGGGAAATGATCATCCAAAATTTTCCAAGTGATTTTGGGGTATAATTCGGGCAAACAGCATGTGATGTCAATGTGAGTAAATGTATTGTGTGTTGAGAAATGGGTAGGGGATCCGTCATTCAGAACCATAAGGTTACAGTTTAATATAAATTGTTCTACAATTTTACCATGTGTGTTGTTCGTAGGCGAACCCCACAAAGTACACCAGGCATTAACATCGCCAACAATTAGCACCGGAGATTGGGTTTGGCTGAGAATATTTTCTAAATCACTCGCGGAGAAAGTTTGATCAGGAAGAATGTAAATGGAGATCAAAGTAAATTTTAGCTGCAGCTGAATTTCGAAAGCTAACGCTAATATATTGGATCTAATAGGTATTGGCTTATGGGGTATGTTATTCTTAATAAGTAAGCCTATGCCTTGTTTTGCTGTGCGGTTATAGGGAAAATTAGTAAAATATTCCTTAAACGTTTTAGGGATACTTGGTGTAAAATCAAACGCACAGTGAGTCTCTTGAATAGCTATAATGTCGGGGGATTCTATTTTTAGCAGAACGCACAACTCGTCATAATTGTTAACGAATCCTTTCATGTTCCATTGAAGGATTTTCATTTTCAAATCGGTGTTATTTGGTATGGGTTTAGGGTTGGGTAAGTTCGCTGAGTGTGGGTAGCGATCCCGGCTTTTCGAGGACGAAGAATGAGAGTGATTTTGTGGAGTAGGGGTGGGCAGGGGATTGGGATGAACATACCCACCCCGCCGTTCAGGGTCCAAACACCTCGATACTGGTGTGGTGGACGAGTGATTAGGTACCTGAATGGCAGGGTGGGGGGAGTTCCTGCAATTATACTTATTGTTCATTTTCATTATCATGGTCTTCAAATACTGTCAGTTTTGAGTAGTATTCGTTGTTATTTATTAGAGATTGAGTGATAGATGAGATTGGTGATTGTATGATAGTTTTGTAAGTGGTTGTGTTTGGTGATATTAAGTGATGGTTGAGTAGATTATCGTTTGCGAAGTTAGCGATTTGTGCACGAGGGTTGTGCGAGCAGGATGTAGAGGGGGCTGTGGTGAGTTCAACTGTGACGGGCCGTGAAGTGCAATTAGTTTCTATCGTATTAGATGCGGCGATAGTATGTGTGTGATGCGGTGAAGAAGCTATATTTGTAGAGTGTTCGTTGAGAAAGTTTTTAGATGTGCTAGTTTTTTCTTTTTTAATGGTTGACAGTGGGAGAGATTGTGCGATTGGCGTTGAAGTGCCGTTTACTAGCTTTATAGAAGCAGTTAGTGTGTCTGGGATTGGAGTGCCATTGCTGGTTTGACTTGTGTCGATTTCTGCAACAGGTGATTTATGAGTTTTAGAGTTACTTGCAATTTCTGAGTAGGTTGATGGACGGGAGTTTGGCTTCAGCCATGCTAAACTTTCTTACGGTCTTTATTTTAAGAGTCTCTTTTGCTTGTTGATAACGTTGGCAGGATTTTGATGAAGCAGGATCATCTTCATTGCAGTTGGCACATGAAATTCGTGTGCATTTTTCGGGGGCGTGAGGTGGAAGATTGCAGTTGACACATGAGGGATTGCTCTTGCAACGTTTTGCGGTGTGGCCCAGAAGTTGGCAGTTTTGACAGCGCATAGGGTTGGGGAAATACTCTGTTACTTGGACATTGTACCAGCCGATATTTATTGTGCTTGGTGGTCGGAAACGATCAAAAGTAAAAAGAACCAGCCCTGTTGCGTGTTGATTCCCGTCTTCAATTTTTTTAAATTTGAAAACATCCGTGACACCTTGTGATTTCATTTCATCAATGATCTCGGTTTCGGGGACATTGGCAAGGTATGGAGCATATACTGTGCCTTTCGACGAATTTAATTGTGAGTGAAGGGTTACTGAAATCGGGCATAAGTTGGAGAGCACTTTCCTAGACAAGAAGAGGTCAGCTATTTTTTTGGTTTTGACCAGAATAAGTAGGTTGCCATCACGTAGTTGTGTGATTTGCTCATAGGCTGTACTTATGCCATCAATTGCTTTTTTAAGTAGGAAAACACTAAATGATGTCAGAGGCTTTTCTGCATTAGTCGAAGAAATCACTATAAATTTTGGGTTGTCAGGGAGAGAGTGGGTCGAGAAAAAATGTACTGGATCTAAAGGTGTAGAATTTTGTTTTTTACGCTTTTTATTCAGGGGGTGGGTCTGGTGTCAGATCGCTAAAACGATTGCCCGAAAGCACACGTGGGCCTTCGGCCATAGTAGAACAGATTTTATCACCGGATTATATGTGCACTTGTTTGTTTCACTGGTGAAATGAAGAAAAGACAAAATAAATCAACCGTTTGTTTGGTGTAATGAAACCGGTTTAGCACACGAGCGAAAAGAGATCAGAGAGTAACACGATTAGCAGAACGATGTTGCCGGGTCGAGTGTTAGTCCATGTCCAAATGTAATTTGTGAAGATATTGTAGATCAAGTTTTATGTCTCCTTCTGTCAAGTTACCTTGTAACAGTTGGGGTAAAATATGATGGATATTACTTTCCCAATTTGTATATTTTATATTATCTAGCTCGATTGTTTCATTCTGGAAATTAAAAATAAATGTGCCGTTAAGGCTCTTGGTTGTGTTACCGTAAGTAGTGTTTCCTAAAAAATTTGTAAGAAAAATGGTGCCTTCACTCACTAACTCCAGGACGGGTTTATTTTCGAACTGGTAGTCGCATGTTGCCATTTCACCATTTAGGACTCTTAAGATACAATGGTTTGGAGTGAGTTTCTGGAGTTGACTTCTTTCGCATATTGTCGTGTCTTGAATTCTTGTGCATTTTTCTTCGATACCAAATTTCTCCGTCTGCGATATAAATAGATTAGAAAAATTTAGGTATATTCTCTTATTGTTTTTAACAGTTGATCTTATAAGAATGTTGTTGTAAAGGGTTTCTTTTGTTTGCGGTAAACATAAAACATAAAGAAGCATTGAGTTTTTTACCAGCATCATAGGTTCGGCATATTCGATGGCTTGAAGTTCATTTCTAAAGGGTAAGGTTTCTATTTTGGAAATGATATCAGCGATTTCTGCTTTGTTTAATAAGTTTGCGTGCACGATACCTTTCTTTGGTAATTGTCCTGCCATTACTATATGCTCAATTTCATCTTTAAGAATTCCTAATTTGTTAAAAATTATCTGTTCTAACCTAAGAGTGTCATTAGCGTTGATTTCTTCCGCAATTTTATTATATCCGTTCATTAATTCGTTTGTTACTCTAGTTAAATAGTGGTTAATGTGATATTGTTTGTTGTTATTGTCTACTAAATCATTATGTTTTGCTGAGAATGTTGTCCCAATCTGTAGAATCCGGGCTTCCTGCCAGCCATTTCCAAGCAGACCCTATCCAATTGATCGATCTTTTTGACCTCATTGGTTTCTTCTCTTGGATTTGCTCTAGTAGGTTTTCTATTTTTGAGACTTGATGTTCTGGTTCCGGTGTTATGGAGCTTGTTTTACTTACTTCGCGGCGCATGCTTGATTTAAGGTGGGACAGAATTTGCGTGTAATCGGCTAAATTTATTGTATGAATTATTTTATAGTTTCCATTAATGATCTTTCCTTCTCCTTGCTTGATTGCTATTATTGGATTGCTATATTCGTAAGTGTTGACTGCAGCTTCTGTCCAGCAGGTCATTAATCTGAAAATGTGTTTTTATTTTTAAGGTGTGATTTGTGAATTTTCTTTCCGTTAGTAGTTGTTATAGTAACTTTATTATCTAATCCTACAGTTTCTTTTTGAAAGATAGGCTTTTCTCTTCCTTTGATTTGCTTGTCTTTTTTGTAGACGGTGTCGCCAGGATTGTAGTCTCTTGGCTTCGATCTTTTCTTGTTATGCCCGCTTATTTTCGTTCGTTGATTACGGGAAATTTCGTTTCTTACATCCATATTGACTATATCTTTAAAGTCTACTAAGTTCTGGTAATTAATTCGTTGAGTTCTCCCAAAAAATATGTCAACAGGCTTTCTCTTTATAACTGAGTGACGGTATTATTGTACCTGTCAACAGCAATGTTAACAATTTCCTTAATTGTATATTCAGGGTACTCCCGTTGAAGACATCTTATCATTTCGATGATAGTGGAATGAACTCTTTCAACGGTTCCGTTAACCTCGCTTTTCTGCGGAGGGGCGAGATAGACAGTTATTCCCAATCCTTCTACATAGTTCAGGATTACTGGACTAATGAAGCTACCTTCATTGTCTGTAACCAATGTTTTTGGAACGGTAAAATAATGTAACAATTTAATTATTTTGTCCCGAACATGTAGGACTGATTTATTTTTGATGTGAAAAAATTTTGTGAATTTTGAAAACTTATCTACGCAAGTAATAAATTTTTCCCGTTTGATTTCTATTATATCCATGTGTAAAATTTCGGTGGGGTATGATGGTATTGGGGTAGGTTGGAACTCAGGTTTCTGGGGGTGTCGATCATATTTGTTACAACAACATATGTCGCATGAATCTGTATATATTTTAATTAGTTTTGTCATTTGTGGGAAGTAGTATTTTTCTAAAATTTGTTCTTTGTTTTCTTTATGATTTCTATGAGCTCTTTTATGCTCATCTTTAATTATTTTCAGTTTATTTTCTTCATTGGAAATATCAGTTACTACTCGTGTGATTCTTATTTTAAATCTGATGAAAAATTCTTTATAGATCTCTTGCAATAGAGGAATATGTTTTTCCGGAATTTTTATACCGTTTAGTACGTTTGGGTTAAGTTTCTCTTTTAAGATTCGAACTAGGTTGTCTTTATCAAATGATTTCAATCTAATATAGTTTCTGTGAAATTTTGGATGTGGATTTTCGTAGCAGCACATTTCGTTTCCTTCTGAAAATATTATCTGGTCTCTAAAGACATTGATTGGTGCTTCACAATGTGGTATTAAGAACTTTCTTCTTCTGCACTGTGCTGCGTTCCGGATGATATGGTTAGAACGTTCAGTTCAGCCGGTAATCTTGAGAGAGCATCTGCCACGAGGTTTGTTTGTACGCTATTGACTTGTTTTGATAATTTAGCTTTTAACTCTATTTTAATGTTGGGACTTATATGTAAGATATTGTTTTTCCTGTCGATCACAGCTTTCAGTTTCCTCAATGTATCATCTCCTATAATTCCGTCAAATGATTTAAAGCCAGGAAGGATATAGAAGTCTATTACATTATTATTGCCTAGACTTTTGAAGAAGGGACCACTTATTTTGTGTGTGATCTCGAGTTGTCCTTCTGCTGATTGGATTTTGAATGGTGTTTTAATGGGTTTGGGATTAGTTGCTATCTGGCTTGACACAAAATTTTTATTAGCTCCTGTGTCAATGAGAAATTTTAGTATTTTACCATCTCTAGTAGCATATTCTAGGTATGGTACGCTAGAGAGGCTTCTGTCATAAAATTTATGTCACCAATTTCCTCAACATCTTGTTCTTCACAATTTACTTCATATTCTTGATGATCGGTTTCGTCCAGGTCTATTACTTCCGGTTCTTCCACGGTGTTTGTGGTAAAAAGCCGTTGCTCATTACGAGGTAAGTTTGACGACTCGTTCGATCTTCTGTGAACGGGATTGTTTTTGGGTCGATTCATATAGTTTACGCGGTTAGTTTGAACCGATTGGTCGATCTCCATAGGCTCAGCTGGCTTTGGTTGCATCGGCCTTGGGGGTAGGTTAAAATATTGGTTGGGGGGTATTCAGCACGGTGGGGTGCGTTATAGAAAATATTTTTTTCGACAGGGGATATTTGTCTAGATTGAATCATAGCTTTTTGTTGAAATCTATTAGGGAACATTTGGTTAATGGGTGCAGAAATTGTATTGCTTATGTTTCTGTTATGGATTGGGGGGCTTCTAAAATTTAGATTCTGGAACTCGAGACATGATGTGTATGCCTCTGGCAAGGTTTGTGGTTTCTGGATGACGAGCATCCTAGAAACGTCACCATTTAGACCTCTGATAAATATGTCTAGGGCTCTGTTCCTATAATTTTCGGTGAGGGCGTAAATGGTTTCTTCCGAATGATCTTCGGTTTTTAATTTATTTATAAGTAAGGAGAGCTGATGATTGACCTTAGCATTAAATTCGTCAATGCTTAGTCTTCCCTGATGCATTGAATTAAGCTCGTGTTCTAGAGTGCGAACATCCCGTTTGTCTGCGTAATGCAAGGACAAGCATTTTTTTATCTTTGACCAATCTTCGTCAAAGATATTGCACGAGATTAATGCTGTATCAGATGGACCTCGAACTTTTTGCCTGATGTGTTGGATGATTGCTCTGTAAATTGGCTTTGATTTAACAATTTCATAGTCCTTTAGAATTGACTCTACAGTGTGGATCCATGAATGTATTGAACGGGGTTTCCGTCAAAAATCTGAAAATCTCTAACGCAATCGGGAAGCTTCCTGATGTCAAGAAGATT